>MDKH01120362.1:0-96035 GCA_005239495.1 Nicotiana undulata | reverse complement strand
TATGGGCTTAAGGAACAATTTTCAATCGAAAGATATCAATTTTACTCAAAAATCCGAAACCGGACAAAACCCGACCCCTGGGCCCGCGTCCCGAAACTCAGAAATGTTTACAGAAAAGTGTTCTTCATATTCTCACAGGTCCGTACATATAAAGAACACCAAAATCGGAGTCCGTTTGACCCCTCAAATCGACCCTTGAAAGTCTCATAATCTCATGCCCCGAAATCCTATTTTTCTACTGTTTTTCATGAATTAAAGGCTTGGATTATGGTCTATAATCACCCATAATCGAGTTTTAATGATTAGAACACTTTTCTCAATGAAGAACAAGGATTTTCCTCTTCAAAATCGCCCCCAAAAGCTCTTTTCCGTACAACAATGGTGTAAAAAGGGGTTTAAGTCGCGGAGGGTTTATTATTTAACTGCCCAGTGATTTGTGCACTGCTATCGCGGATGTACTCACGCGATCGCGAAGAACAAATATCCCAGGCCCACCGAAGACCTTACGCGATCGAAGCATCAGCCACGCGATCGCAATTCAATGGAACCTCGACCCACGCGATCGAAACAATTCTCACGCAATCTTGCAGAACAACTAACTCCGCTCCCCACGCGCCTGGCTAACTCTACGCGATTGCGACGAACCCCACGCGATCGCACTGAACTGACCTCTAAAGCTATGCGATCGCGACCCTTATTCCGTGATCGCACTGAACAAATTCACCCCGGTATATTTTAACCCTACGCGATCGCAGCATAAGCCACGCGATCGCAGTGAATAACCTTCAGCTGTGAAAACACCAGAAACAACAGTGTTTTTAAGTCCAAAAATGCCCGTTAACCACCCGAAATCAATCCCGAGCCCCTCGGGACCCCAACCAAACTTACCAACATATCCCATAACATCATTCAAACTTTTTTGCACTCTCAAAACACCAAAACTAACATCAAAACTCCAAATTTGCATCGGATTCAAGCCTAAGAACTTTGATATTTCTAAAATTCACCAATGATGTCGAAACTATCCAAATCAACTCCATTTGACCTGAAATTTTGCAGACAAGTCCAAAATGATATTACGAACATGTCCCAATTGTCAGAATTCCATTTCGACCTCGATAGCCTACTTTTCACTGCCGTCCGGAAATCGCCAAAAACTAACTTCCACCAATTCAAGCCTAATTCTACACCGGACATTACAAAATTATTCCGAACACACTCCTAAGTCCCAAATCACCTAACAAAGCTATCCGAGCCATAAAATCCGCATTCCGAGATCGTTTACCAATAAGTCAACTCTTAGTTGACTTTTTCCCATTTTAAGGCTATTTTTAAGGACTAAGTGCCTGAGTTCTCATTTAACCATTCCGATTTCAAGCCTATCGATTCTAACACATTAATAATAGAATAACCAATCTATAATAAGTCAAAAACAACAATTAAAAATGCAGGTTTCGCGTAACGACAGACCGGGTCGTTACACAAATATATCCTTCTTCATCCTCCTCCATCAATAACGCTGCCGCAAGTCCTTATACATCTTGGCGTCGCCCAGATGAATAAAATACCGGGAACAGGGGGCCTCCTCAAGAATCAACTCATGAAGTCCATCCACATTAGGTACACAAACACGACCCTGCATCCTCAAGACTCCGTCATCTCCAACAACAACCTACTTGGCACTACCGTGCCGCACTGTGTCGCTAAGGACCAACAAATGAGGGTCGTCAAACTGCTGATCTCTGATACGCTCAAACAAAGAAGACAGAGCGATTGTACAAGCTAGAACTCGGCTAGGCTCTGAAATATCCAACCTCACAAAATGGTTGGCCAAAGTCTGAACATCCGATGCAACCGGCCTTTCACCGACTAGAATGAACGCAAGTCTGCCCATACTCGCTGCCTTTATACTCAAGTCGTCGACCACCACATTGGCCTTCCCAGGATGATACAAGATGATGATATCATAGTCTTCAAATAGCTCCAACCACCTCATCTGCCTCATATTGAGATCCTTTTGCTTGAACAAATACTGAAGGCTCTGATGATCCATGAAGACCTCACACGACACGCCGTAAAGATAGTGCCACCAAATCTTTAGCGCATGAACAATGGTTTCCAACTCTAACTCATGGACAGGGTAATTCTTATCATGAACCTTCAACTGCCGCGATGCATATTCAATTACCCTGCCCTCCTGCACCAATACCGCACCGAGCCCAACACGAGACATATAACAATATATCGTATTAGATCCTGAACCTGCGGGAAACACCAACACCGGCGTTGTAGTCAAAGATGTCTTGAGCATCTGAAAGCTCACCTCACACTCGTCTGACCATCTAAACGGAGTACGTGTACACAATTTGTCGAGCTTAATTATTTTATTAAGAAAAAACTCGTCCAAAGTTGTGTGAACGCATACCTCAGTTTTAATTTTGAGAATCGGCGCCTAAATCATGTCACGCGTACGTGTACACAATTTGTCGTGCTTAATTATTTAAGAAACCCAATTCATCTTTAAATCGTGCTCGTGTCACGCGAACGTGTACACAATCGCGATAAGTTGATTAACTAGACTAAAAACTACACATTATGAATCACGCCACAGGAACCGTACCCGTAGCTATGACAATTATTTAATTAACGGGCCTAAAGCAAACTACGAGATTTCAATAAATTATTTCCTAAATTCGTCTTTCAACAAAATTGACCAACTTTTTACCATATCATCATTGCATTAGAATTCGTCTGAACAGAACCTTCATATTCCAAACTAATTATAAAAATTCAACAAGGTTTTACAAACTACTTCATCAAAACAAAAGAAACAAGCAAACAGAATAAAATTCTAAATTCCAATACACTACTAGCAAGACAGTAAATCAATGTGAACCAACATATAAGCACTAATCAATGAATCACCATATAAACACACTCAAACATACAAGCAAAGCATGTTACGGAAAAGTGTCAAATAAATAAATAAAAGTGCGCCTCAATAAGCAATGATTTTCCTCAGTAGTTGATTAAACAAACGAAAAACTCCAAATAAATACCTCGGCAATACATGTTGCTCAAAATTGAAAATGAAACCTTCGACTGGAACACCAAACTAGCGACCTCGACGGGCTCGACTCAAAACCTCGGCCAAGTTTGTGTGTTCTCATGATGTATTGAGTTGTTTTTGCTGGAGTTGAGGGGCTGTTATAAGCTGCGTTTGGACTGATTTTGGTTGAGCTGTAATGGAGTCTTCAAGGTGTTTAATGGTGTTTGAGATGATAGAGAAGATGGCTAGTTTTTGGTTGAAGCAGTGAGGGTTATGACGACTGTTGCTGGGTCTTGAATGGAAGGGACTCCGGCGGGATGTTGTGGGTGTTGCTCGCCGTTTATGGATTTTCCCGGCCAGATCCGTCACCGGACTGTTAGCGGCGATATGGGATGAGGAAATCGAGGAATAAGGTCGTTTTGACCATGGCTGGTCGCAGAAATCGCGGATGGCAACGCAAGGGGGAAGTCTGTCGTCTTTGTTGCTCGTCGGCGGCGGCTTTGTTCTTAAGAGTGGACGGAGGTCTGCGGTGGTGTGGGATGAAGGTTATGAGGGAGTTGAAGAGTGAGTAGAGCGGTCTCACTGGCATGGTGAAGGCAGCTGGTAGGTGGTTGCCGGCGAGGGAGGGGACGGCGGCGACAGTGGGATGGTTCCCATGGGTTCTCCTTTTGGCCGAGGGGTTAGGGTGTAGTTGTGTGCTAATCATTGTAGAAGATTGTATAGGTAGTGGAATTAGAGTTAGGATTTTTATCGGACTTTTGAAATTGGGCCACAGATCATATATGGACTTTACAACCCAAAAACTTACTCTTCCTTTTAAAATGATGCAAAATTTATAATTCTAAAAATATTAATTAAAACTTAGTTAATTAAATATTAAAATAAACTCATTTTTTGTATTTTGTTTTTAATTTTTGTACTTAAAATAAAGTAAAAGAGTTAAAACTAGCTAAAATGACGATATTAGGCCCAAACTAAACATTAAACGCTAAAATGTATAAAATCTATGGGAGGGTAAAAAATCACACGTCTACAGCTGCCCCTCTTTGACTGGAAACACGAAGAGTTTTCAGATAAAGAACGACTAGATGATTTTTTTGACCCGACCCTTATTTAGAGAGACCCAAAACTTAAAGAAAAGGAGAATGTGACCGAGCCCTGGTGTCTGAGCTGCCTACATATCCTTGGCTATAAAGGAATCAGACCAAATGTAGTTTAGAGGTAGGAAGAGTGACAGAGGAGAATACCAAGATGGAGTGTCAAATGAGGTGCCGTTCCGTCGAGGTTCCGTTCCGAGGTCCTATTATTACATCAAAATCAAAAATCAAAAAGACTAACTAAGCCTATCAGCTATGAGTTACAAGATTCCTATCTATAAGTCTTCTGAAGCTTGATCTTGAGTGTTGAATGGTTCTTCATGCAGACTTTAGATTTGAACCTTGATATTTGCTAGTTGCAGGTGATGATTTATTCTTCCTCGGCTTCTCCGGAGCACGATGGGACATGCAAAGCTTGTGACTCAACCACGTCTTGAGCAATTCACATATTGCCTCTACTTTTGCATTTTGGATACTTCTTATTTATTTTTCTTTTTTTTTTCTTTATTTCTGGATTAAGACTGCTTATGTTAGTCATCTATTGTCGACTCGCATCCTTGCCGCGATCTTCTGCTACTTCTATCCTGAATTGAATTCTGAAATGACTTCCCTTGTTTTCCAGGTGAGTGCCTGATTGCTGAGACTTGGACTGCATTCCCTTGTTCTCCAGGTGGGCGCCTGATTGACAAAACTTGAACTGTATTACCTTGTTCTCCAGGTGGGCGCCTGATTGCCAAAAACATGAAACTGTATTCCCTTTGTTCTCCAGGTGGGCGCCTGATTTCAAAAACTTGAACCGCATTCCCTTTGATCTCCAAGTTGACTCCTGATTGCCAGAACTTGAACTTTATTCCCTTGTTCTCCAGGTGGGCGCCTGATTGCCAAAACTCGAATTATATTCCCTTGTTCTCCAGGTGGGTGCCTGATTGCCGGAACTTTAACATTATTCCCTTGTTCTCCAGGTGGGCGCCTGATTGCCAAAACTCGAATTATATTCCCTTGTTCTCCAGGTGGGTGCCTGATTGCCGGAACTTTAACATTATTCCCTTGTTCTCCAGGTGGGCGCCTGATTGCCAAAAACTTGGAACTGTATTCCCTTGTTCTCTAGGTGGACACCTGATTTCCAAAACTTGAAACTGTAATCCCTTATTCTCCAGGTGGGTGCCTGATTGCCAAAAACTTGAAACTGTATTCCCTAGTTCTCCAGGTGGGTGCCTGATTGCCAAAAACTTGAAATTGTGTTCCCTTGTTCTCCAGGTGGGCGCCTGATTTCCAAAAACTGAAACTGTATTCCCTTGTTCTCCAGGTGGGAGCCTGATTGCAAAAACTTGAAACTGTATTCCCTTGTTCTCCAGGTGGGCGCCTGATTGCCAAAACATGAAACTGTATTCCCTTGTTCTCCAGATGGGCGCCTGATTTCAAAAACTTGAAACTGTATTACCTTGTTCTCCAGGTGGGTGCCTGATTGCCAAAAACATGTTCTCCAGGTGGTCACTTGATTGCCGGAACTTTAACTGTATTCCCCTGTTCTCCAGGTGGGTGCCTGATTGCCAAACACTTGAAACTGTATTCCCTTGTTCTCCAGGTGGGCGCCTGATTGCCAAAAACTTGGAACTGTATTCCATTGTTCTCCAGGTGGGCGCCTGATTGCCAAAACATGAAACTGTATTCCCTTGTTCTCCAGGTGGGCGCCTGATTGCCAAAAACTTGGAACTGTATTCCATTGTTCTCCAGGTGGGCGCCTGATTTCAAAAACTTGAAACTATATTCCCTTGTTCTCCAGGTGGGTGCCTGATTGCCAAAAACTTGAAAATGTATTCCCTTGTTCTCCAGGTGGGTGCCTGATTGCCAAAAACATGAAACTGTATTCCCTTGTTCTCTAGGTGGGCGCCTGATTTCCAAAACATGAATTATATTCCCTTGTTCTCCAGGTGGGCGCCTGATTGCCAAAACTTGAATTGTATCCTCTTGTTCTCCAGGTGGGCGTCTGATTACCAAAACTTGAATTGTATTCCCTTGTTCTCCATGTGGGCGCCTGATTGTCGTAACTCAAACTGTATTCCTTGTTCTCCAGGTGGGCGCCTGATTGCCGAAACTTGAATTGTATTCCCTTGTTCTCCAAGTGGGCGCCTAATTGCCAAAAACTTGAACTGCATTCCTTTGTTTTCCAGGTGGGCGCCTGATTGCAAAAAATCTCGAACTGTATTCCCTTGTTCTTCAGGTGGGCGCCTGATTGCCAAAACTCGAATTTGTGATCCCTTGTTCTCCGGGTGGGCGCCTGATTGCCACAACTGGAAACTGTATTCCCTTGTTCTCCAGGTGGGTGCCTGATTACAACAAACAGACAAACAAAGAAACTTTCTGCCCCAGTTTGGTATCTGGGCACACCTGTGAATGTTAATCGAATCATGTTACCCAAAATCTCTAAGAATATAAACTAAATCCCATTATCCCGGAGGGTACTTAAAATTTCAAATTGAATCTCATCTTAAGAATGAAAACTTTAAGGCCAACTATATTTCCTCAAAGTAGAGCTTATGCTAGATCTTGTTACACATAGATGTTTTGAATTTTAACTAAGTCCCATCGTCCAGGAGGGTCCTGAGAACTTCAAATTAAATCTCATTATCCAGGCGGGTCCTGAGAACTTGAAAACTAAATCCCATTATCTATGAGTGTCCTGAGAGCTTAAAATTAATCCTTGAAAATTTGAAATCAAATCCCATTATCCAGGAGGGTCCTGAGAACTTAGAATGTACTTACCTGAGCCATGCTCTCTTTTCTGGATGATCTCTGCAGAAAGAACAAAATGACTTGCCCCTGAACCATGCTTTCCTCATGGATGGTCCCTGCAAATCAAACAAATTTTCTTGCCCCTGTTTCAGACAAATAAAATCTTGTTAGTTTGAAAACGTGGTGGTTAGTTTGTGGCATCATTGCTGAATGTCTGCTTCTGCCACTACCATGCTTCATTCTGATGAGCTGCTTCGGTCCAGCAAGGGATTGTTTGACCTTTTGGTCGGAACTGGACCACAAAACCTCTGGTTTACCTGAATCTCTTACATCCACTTGTTGCATTGTGTTTTCATTCTGAAAGTTTCTGAATCTTTGTATTTTTCAAAATTGCAGAATCACCTTATTACCTGAACTTTAGTTATCACCATACTGCTCATTCTGAATCATGTCACTTGTGATATGCTTGGCCGAACTCCACTTTGTGCAATTTAAAAGCTGGTAGTGGGCTTTGGAATCCTTTCCTGCTTATTCAACAAGACTAAATCGAAAGAGACTTATAAAGATAGACTCAAAGAGCACGATGAAGTGATTTTTGGCAGAAAGAACGAAGGAAAATTTTGAACAAAGATACCTATGTGAAGAAGAATGGAAAAAAGACTTATCTGAGTGAAGCGGCTGACTCCAATGATCATGACATGCATTTCGGATTAATCAGCCCAGCCTGTCCAACCAATCAACTTTCAGTTGTCATATCTTATGCCCGGAATCTCCATAACCCAATCTCTTCGCCAAGTCACTGCCCTTGTTCGGCTTGCGGTGCCCTGAAGGGTTTTCACCAACGGACCTCTCTCATTTGTTCATCTATCAACTCACTATCGCCTTACGGTGCCCGTGAAGGTTTTCACCAATAAGACTCTCTCATGTTGACTTCTCTCATCTTTCCGTCGTCCTAGGGTGCCCGTGAGGGTTTTCACCAATATGAATCTCTCATTTGTTTATCTCTCAACTCACTGTCCCTTTACGGTGCCCGTGAAGGTTTTCACCAATAAGACTGTCTCATTTTGACTTCTCTCATCTTTCCATCGTCCTAGGGTGCCCGTGAGGGTTTTCACCGACAGAACTCTCTCATTTATTTGTTTTCCTTTGTGCGGCACAGAGTGTTTCCCCTGGTGTGAATCATACCTCTGTCTCGCTTGACTTGGCACTCTCAAATATTGGTCGGAAGGTCTTTCTTTGGACCGTAATGCGGGCTTTGGATGGGGGTCAGAAAGAAGGGATAAAGGCTCAAAACAAATTGAGTGGTTTCACAATTACAAATTTGGAATCAGACCTTATATATAGCCAAAACTTCTGCCCCAATTTCTTTGTCTGGGGGCTTTTGAATTTTTATTTGGATGGGACCGAACCGTGAGGCTTCCTACGTATCCTTAAAAGGAATCAGGTCGAACGTAGTTCATGTAATAGGAATTGCTTTGTTGTTGTTACTTTTCTCTTTTTCTCTTCTTTCTCTTTTTCTTTTTTTCCACTCTTTTTCATTCTTTCTTTCCTTTTTTTTTCTTTTCTTTTCTTGTTTTCCTTCACTATTTAACTTTTGTGTCCGTATTTTTGAACTTTGCTACTTATTCCAAAAAAGGGGTATGAAAGGAAATAAATAAGGCTCAAAGGGGTAACAAAGGGTAAAGTGTTTAGATAGCAGGATAAAATGCCTTCGTCATTCCAATCTTCAAAATAGCCAAGTACAAACAAAAACAATTTAAACCAAAGAAATCACACATAATATCTTTTGACTGCATCAGAATTGATAGCCATATCTACACATTTTCCTTCTATATCTGTTAAATACAAAGTACCATTGGACAACACTCTCGTTACGATGAACGACCCTTGCCAATTTGGGGCGAACTTGCCTTTTGCTTCAGCCTGATGTGGAAGAATGCATTTCAACACTGACTGATCTACCACAAACTGTTTGAGAGACACTCCCTTGTTGTATGCTCTCATCAACCTCTTGATTTCCCAGACTAATCGCCTCAGTTTCACTAAATTCAAGCTCCAGGTTATCTTACAATGCGTGAACCTTTACTTGTTTCCTCAAATGCATCCTTTATCACATTTAAAACCGTGTTTCATTATTCCATGATTAGATTGGCTTTCAAGATATGGCTAAAAACTCTGCACGCATGTCATGACATTAGAACTGGCCTGAAGAGAACTATATACAAGAAAAGAACTAAACAGAGATTGACAATAACAAGAACAAAATTTCATTTGACCAAAGGATGGCAGGGTTTGAACAATACCGAAACAAACCTAGATGACAGACTCAGAGACACAAAACTAACTAACAAGACTCCTAAAGATAAGCAAAAGAGGACAGAAGTATTTGAATCACCAAAACAAACAAGTTAAAATATGGATTACAACTCCGAAAAACCCAGATAGCAGAAAAGATGTCAAAATGAACTGCCAAGACTCCTTCCCGACTAGGAAATGTGGTGCTTTCTAATTACTAAGCTCGAAATCTTATCCACTGAGTTGCACATCAAAATTACTGGGACCCTCACCCACTTCAATCACATTGTCTTAACCAAGTGGCTCATTGACTCATTTGAGGTGGTTTTGGGGGGTGGAGTGTGAAAAGGTTGTGGGGAGATATCAGCAGCAGTAGGAATCTGGATTTGTGACAATGGCGGAATGGTGACAAAACTTTCAGAGTAGTTAGCGGGGTACAATGACGGAGGACACCCACTAATCCAGGCTTGGTATATTTCGGCCATATGTCCCTTCAACTTTAGGACCTCTTCTTTCAACTCAGATTCTGATTCAACAATCCCCTTGGGCGGGTCAACAACACATGTGTCCAAGTCTTTGCCAGTCATGGCTACCTCGTTATTTGACCTTGTATTGTACGGATGACTCGCCACAAACTAACCACCCTCTCTTATGATAACAATTAAAATACCACAGAGGAGCAAAAACAAAGCCAACATGTTAGCGTTAGGGCATTTATAAGATAAAACATCACGTTGTGTGTAATGCACCTAACAACAATTAATGGTTCATGAATGGCTTCGAGGGTCACAAGGTTATTTGGCATAATCTCAATTTTGTTCATTTCAGCCTCCTCTTTTCTTTCATTTCTAGCACTTCTTGACTTGCTCATTTTCCTTCCTCTCTTTTCTTTCTAATTATCATTAATTTCTTTCTCTCGCCTCACATCCCAAAAATTCATTTCCTTTTCTTTTCTTTTCTTTTTTTTTCTCTTTTTTTTGATAATTTTTTTTAATGAATTGATTTGGTCGAAACCTATGTAGGTTGCCTACGTATCATGTTTCGCATGAATCAGACCAAGCGTAGTTCTAGAAAAATAATGAACAAATAAACTAAGAAAAAAAAACAAAATCTTTTTTTTGATTTTTCATTTGTAACTCTTTTTTTTTTTTCAAATATAAAACATGCAATATTATAACAAAAAACTCGACAATCTTAACTAGACTGACAAACTCGATACTACTGTACAAGACTAAAAATTAAAAGATAACATAAAATAGACTAAAAAATAAAAACTTTCTTCAAGCAGCTCTTGTATGCATGATCTTGACTAAAATGGTCCTGGGTATTTGTCATGTTCAAACTCTAACAAATAGATCCATACCTGAATGAAAAAAACAAGATCAAATAGAATTAGTGATTCAAGACACGTGTGAGACCACAATACTTCCAATTGAGCCATGCAAACATGATTGGGTTATTTTTTGTAAAAGTGGCTAGTCATGCAAATTCAACATGGATAGACCTTAGAATTGAGAGGACATCCTGTTGTACACTTCGTGCTCTAAGACATATATTATTAAGACACTGAAAAAAACTAGCTCTATTTTGCAAAAACGGCCTACGTGGCCAAATGTGGCTAAACTTGCAAGATTTGACTAAGACCCCGCGAAGCCAAGAACTTAAGACTCACTAAGAATACTGGACCCTATGTGGACTGCCTACGTATCGCGCCCCGAAAGAAGAGAATCAGGTTTGCGTAGTTCGGGCAGATTGGATAAAAAAAAAATGACTTGTAAAAAAAACATATTTTATCTCTTTTTAAAAAAAAATGATGAAAACATGTAAAATCTTTTTGGATTTTCTTTTTCTCTTTTTTTTTAAAGATATTTTTCTTAACAAAATGAAGGGAACGTGCAATATTTTTTTATTATTATTTCATTTTCATTTTTTTTGGTCTTTTTCTTGAAAGAAAATAAATAAATTAATTAATTTGCGAAAGAAATATATAATTAGCCCAACTTGCTTCATTTTCACACATAACCCTCCTTTCTTTCTCATTTTTCCTCAACCAACAGTGGTCCGCCAAATGACACCTTTTACCCTAGAGGAATACAACATATAGCACATAACATGCATCAAAAATGGTCTTTTATTTTTGGGTACACCTGTCCTAGACGGACCCAACCCGTGTGTTGAGTCCCCTAAGTCAAATGCACGTGATGCAAATAATCATTCCTATTAAGGATCTGGCATGGGGTTTTGTTATTCTAGGTTTAAACCTGGGGTTGTGTTCTAGACCTGGGTACCCGAGCAGACAGCTGGAGCCGAGGTGGGCGCGACGTACCGGGAGCACGAAAGTCTACCCGGCCTTGTTGCTGGTCCATCCTCGTTCTTATTTGGTACGACCTCTAACAGAAAAGTGGGCCACGCGAAAGTATGCACCATTTTTGTTTTAGAAGACTCAGAGGGGTGGCGTAAGGAAGAAATTTAACTACAGATCAAATAATATTAAAGAGGTAAATGAATGGCAATTAGCATATTAGTCCCACAAAATACAGTAATATCACAATCAATGAAGCCAAGTAAAAACACATAAAAAAGCTCAAATTCTTGAACCCTGAACCAGAGATTCTGGGTTCTCGTCCCCAACAGAGTCGCCAGAGCTGTCACACCTCCTTTTTCACCCCGGGGAGGGTAATAAGGGAGTTTTTCCAATTAAAGTGACAATAATCGAAATGGGATTAATTTTTTATTCAGAGTCGCCACTTGGGATAATTTATGGTGTCCCAAGTCACCGGTTTATTTTAAATCCCAAATCGAGGAAGTTTTGACTCTGTTTATATTGTCTGCGAAGCAGAAGATCGGGTAAGGAATTCTGTTAACCCGGGAGAATGTGTTAGGCATTTCCGAGTTCCGTGGTTTTAGCACGGTCGCTTAGTAATTTATACTTGGCTTAAACTGTTTAATAACTCATTTTAGGACCTATGTATACTTTATCATTTACCGCTTCTATTATTCGTATTTGAAATTATCTTGAAACGAGTGACGCGTACGTGTACTTATATTGATTAATGCGCTAAAAATCATGTCACGCGTACGTGTATACGATTTGTCACGCTAAATTATTTTATAAACAAAAACTCGTCCAAAGTTGCGCGAACGCATACCTCAGTTTTAATTTTGTGAATCGGCACTTAAATCATGTCACGCGAACGTGTACACAATTTGTCGCGCTTAATTATTTTATTAAAAAAAACTCGTCCAAAGTTGCGCGAACGCATACCTCAGTTGTAATTTTGTGAATCGGCACTTAAATCATGTCACGCGAACGTGTACACAATTTGTCGCGCTTAATTATTTTATTAAAAAAAACTCGTCCAAAGTTGCGCGAACGCATACCTCAGTTTTAATTTTGAGAATCGGCGTTTAAATCATATCACGCATACGTGTACACAATTTGTCGTGCTTAATTATTTAAGAAACCCAATTCATCTTTAAATCGTGCTCGTGTCATGCGAACGTGTACACAATCGCGATAAGCTGATTAACTAGACCAAAAACTACACATTATGAATCACGCCATGGGAACCGTACCCATAGCTATGACAATTATTTAATTAACGCGCCTAAAGCAAACTACGAGAGTTCAATAAATTATTTCCTAAATTCGTCTTTTAACAAAATTGACCAACTTTTTACCATATCATCATTGCATTAGAATTCGTCTGAACCGAACCTTCATATTCCAAACTAATTATAAAAATTCAACAAGGTTTTACAAACTACTTCATCAAAACAAAAGAAACAAGCAAACATAATAAAATTCTAAATTCCAATACACTACTAGCAAGACAGTAAAGCAATGTGAACCAACATATAAGCACTAATCAATGAATCACCATATGAACACACTCAAACATACAAGCAAAGCATGTTACGAAAAAGTGTCAAATAAATAATTAAAAGTGCGCCTCAATAAGCAATGGTTTTCTTCAGTAGTTGATTAAATAAACGAAAAACTCCAAATAAATACCTCAGCAATACAAGTTGCTCGAAATTGAAAATGAAACCTTCGACTGGAACACCAAACTAGCGACCTCGACGGGCTCGACTCAAAACCTCGGCCAGTTTGTGTGTTCTCATGATGTTTTGAGATGTTTTTGCTGGAGTTGATGGACTGTTATAAGCTGCGTTTGGACTGATTTTCGTTGAGCTGTAATGGAGGCTTCAAGGTGTTTAATGGTGTTTGAGATGATAGAGAAGATGGCTGGTTTTTGGTTAAAGCAGTGAGGGTTAGGACGACTGTTGCTGGGTCTTGAAGGGAATGGGCTCCAGCGGGCTGTTGTGGGTGTTGCTCGCCGTTTATGGCTTTTCCCGGCCAGATCCGTCACCGGACTATTAGCGGCGATATGGGGTGAGGAAATCAAGGAATAAGGTCGTTTTGACCATGGATGGTCGCAGAAATTGCGGATGGCAACGCAAGGGGGAAGTCTGCTATCTTTGTTGCTCATCGGCGACTGCTTTGTTCTTAAGAGGGGACGGAGGTCTGCGGTGGTGTGGGATGAAGGATATGAGGGAGTTTAAGAGTGAGTAGAGCGGTCTCACTGGCGTGGTGGAGGCAGCTGGTAGGTGGTTGCTGGCGAGGGAGGGGACGGCGGCGGCAGTGGGGTGGTTCCCATGGGTTCTCCTTTTGGCCGAGAGGTTAGGGTGTAGTTTTGTGCTGATCGTTGTAGAAGATTGTATAGGTAGTGGAATTAGGGTTAGGATTTTTATCGGGCTTTTGAAATTGGGCCACAGATCATATATGGACTTTACAACCCAAAAACTTACTCTTCCTTTTAAAATGATGAAAAATTTATAATTCTAAAAATATTAATTAAAACTTAGTTAATTAAATGTTAAAATAAACTCATTTTTTGCATTTTGTTTTAATTCTTTTACTTAAAATAAAGTAAAAGAGTTAAAACTAGCTAAAATGACGATATTAGTCCCAAACTAAATATTAAACGCTAAAATGTATAAAATCTATGGGAGGGTCAAAAATCACGCGTCTACAGCTGCCCCTCTTTGACTGGAAACACGAAGAGTTTTCAGACAAAGAACGACTAGATTGTGTTTTTGACCCGACCCTTATTTAGAGAGACCCAAAACTTAAAGAAAAGGAGAATGTGACCGAGCCCTGGTGTTTGAGCTGCCTACATATCCTTGGCTGTAAAGGAATCAGGCCACGTGTAGTTCAGAGGTAGGAAGAGTGACAAAGGAGGATACCAAGATGGAGTGTCGAGTGAGGTGTCGTTCCGTCAAGGTTCCGTTCCGAGGTTCTGTTATTACATCAAAATAAAAAATAAAAAAGACTAACTAAGCCTATCAGCTTTGAGTTACAAGATTCCTATCTATAAGTCTTCTGAAGCTTGATCTTGAGTGTTGAATGGTTCTTCATGCAGACTTTAGATTTGAACCTTGATATTTGCTAGGTCCAGGTGATGATTTATTCTTCCACGGCTTCTCCTGAGCACGACGGGACATGCAAAGCTTTTGACTCAGCCACGTCTTGAGCAATTCACATATTTCCTCTACTTCTGTATTTTGGATACTTTTTATTTATTTATTTATTTTTTTAATTCTGGATTAAGACTGCTTCTGTTGGTCATCTATTGTCGACTCGCATCCTCGCCGCGAGCTTCTGCTACTTCTATCCTAAATTTAATTCTGAAATGATTTCTTTTGTTTTCCAGGTGAGTGCCTGATTGCCGAGACTTGGACTCCATTCCCTTGTTCTCTAGGTGGGCGCCTGATTGCCAGAACATGAACTGTATTACCTTGTTCTCCAGGTGGGCGCCTGATTGCCAAAAACTTGAAACTGTATTCCCTTTGTTCTCCAAGTGGGCGCCTGATTGCCGAAACTTGAACTGTATTCCCTTTGTTCTCCAGGTGGACTCCTGATTGCCAAAACATGAACTGTATTCCCTTGTTCTCCAGGTGGGCGCCTGATTGCCAAAAACTTGAAACTGTATTCCCTTTGTTCTCCAAGTGGGCGCCTGATTGCCGAAACTTGAACTGTATTCCCTTTGTTCTCCAGGTGGACTCCTGATTGCCAAAACATGAACTGTATTCCCTTGTTCTCCAGGTGGGCGCCTGATTGCCAAAAACTTGAAACTGTATTCCCTTTGTTCTCCAAGTGGGCGCCTGATTGCCAAAACTTGAACTGTATTCCCTTTGTTCTCCAGGTGGACTCCTGATTGCCAAAACTTGAACTGTATTCCCTTGTTCTCCAGGTGGGTGCCTGATTGCCAAAAACTTGAAATTGTGTTCCCTTGTTCTCCAAGTGGGCGCTTGATTTCCAAAAACTGAAACTGTATTCCCTTGTTCTCCAGGTGGGAGCCTGATTGCAAAAACTTGAAACTGTATTCCCTTGTTCTCCAGGTGGGCGCCTGATTGCCAAAACATGAAACTGTATTCCCTTGTTCTCCAGATGGGCGCCTGATTTCAAAAACATGAAACTGTATTCCCTTGTTCTCCAAGTGGGTGCCTGATTGCCAAAAACATGTTCTCCAGGTGGGCGCCTGATTGCCGGAACTTTAACTATATTACCTTGTTCTCTAGGTGGGCGCCTGATTGCCAAAAACTTGAAACTGTATTCCCTTTGTTCTCCAAGTGGGCGCCTGATTGCCAAAACTCGAATTGTATTCCCTTGTTCTCCAGGTGGGCCCCTGATTGCCAAAAACTTGAAACTGTATTCCCTTGTTCTCAAGGTGGGCGCCTGATTGCCGGAACTTTAACATTATTCCCTTGTTCTCCAGGTGGGCGCCTGATTGCCAAAAACTTGGAAATGTATTCCCTTGTTCTCCAGGTGGGCGCCTGATTTCCAAAACTTGAAACTGTATTCCCTTGTTCTCCAGGTGGGCGCCTGATTTCCAAAACTTGAAACTGTATTCCCTTGTTCTCCAGGTGGGTGACTGATTGCCAAAAACTTGAAACTATATTCCCTTGTTCTCCAGGTGGGCGCCTGATTGCCGGAACTTTAAGTGTATTCCCTTGTTCTCCAGGTGGGTGCCTGATTGCTAAAAACTTGAAATTGTGTTCCCTTGTTCTCCAGGTGGGCACCTGATGCCAAAAACTGAAACTGTATTCCCTTGTTCTCCAGGTGGGAGCCTGATTGCCAAAACTTGAAACTGTATTCCCTTGTTCTCCAGGTGGGCGCCTGATTTCCCAAAACTTGAAACTGTATTCCCTTGTTCTCAAGGTGGGCGCCTGATTTCCAAAACTTGAAACTCTATTCCCTTGTTCTCCAGGTAGGTGCCTGATTGCCAAAAACTTGAAACTGTATTCCCTTGTTCTCCAGGTGGGCGCCTGATTGCCGGAACTTTAACTATATTCCCTTGTTCTCCAGGTAGGTGCCTGATTGCCAAAAACTTGAAACTGTATTCCCTTGTTCTCCAGGTGGGCGCCTGATTGCCAAAAACTTGGAACTGTATTTTCTTGTTCTCCAGGTGGGCGCCTGATTTCCAAAACTTGAAACTGTATTCCCTTGTTCTCTAGGTGGGTGCCTGATTGCCAAAAACTTGAAACCGTATTCCCTTGTTCTCTAGGTGGGTGCATGATTGCCAAAAACTTGAAACTGTATTCCCTTGTTCTCCAGGTGGTCGCCTTATTGACAAAACTTGAATTATATTCCCTTGTTCTCCAGGTGGGCGCCTGATTGCCAAAACTTGAATTGTATCCCCTTGTTCTCCAAGTGGGCGCCTGATTACCAATACTTGAATTGTATTCCCTTGTTCTCCATGTGGGCGCCTGATTGCCGTAACTCGAACTGTATTCCCTTTTTCTCCGGGTGGGTGCCTGATTGCCAAAACTTGAATTGTATTCCCTTGTTCTCCAGGTGGGCGCCTGATTGCCAAAAACTTGAACTGCATTCCCTTGTTTTTCCGGTGGGCGCCTGATTGCAAAAAATCTCGAACTGTATTCCCTTGTTCTCCAGGTGGGCGCCTGATTGCCAAAAACTTGAACTGCATTCCCTTGTTTTTCCGGTGGGCGCCTGATTGCAAAAAATCTCGAACTGTATTCCCTTGTTCTCCAGGTGGGCGCCTGATTGCCACAACTTTAAACTGTATTCCTTTGTTCTCCAGGTGGGTGCCTGATTACAACAAACAGACAAACAAAGAAACTTTTTGCCCCAGTTTGGTATCTGGGCACGCCTGTGAATGTTTATCGAATCATGTTACCCAAAATCTCTAAGAATTTAAACTAAATCCCATTATCCAGGAGGGTACTGAAAATTTCAAATTGAATCTCATCTTAAGGATGAAAACTTTAAAGCCAACTATATTTCTTTAAAGTAGAGCTTATGCTAGATCTTGTTACACATGGATGTTTTGCATTTTAACTAAGTCCCATTGTCCAGGAGGGTCCTGAGAACTTCAAATTAAATCTCATTATCCAGGCGGGTCCTGAGAACTTGAAAACTAAATCCCATTATCTAGGAGGGTCCTGAGAGCTTAAAATTAATCCTTGAAAATTTGAAATCAAATCCCATTATCCAGGAGGGTCTTGAGAACTTAGAATGTACTTACCTGAGCCATGCTCTCTTTTCTTGATGATCTCTGCAGAAAGAACAAAATGCCTTGCCCCTGAACCATGCTTTCCTCATGGAGGGTCCCTGCAAATCAAACAAATTTTCTTGCCCCTGTTTCAGACAAATAAAATCTTGTTAGTTTGAAAATGTGGTGGTTAGTTTGTGGCATCATTGTTGAGTGTCTGCTTCTGCCACTGCCATGCTTCATTCTGATGAGCTACTTCGGTCCAGCAAGGGATTGTTTGACCTTTTGGTCGGAACTGGACCACAAAACCTCTGGTTGACCTGAATCTCTTACATCCACTTGTTGCATTGTGTTTTCATTCTGAAAGTTTCTGAATCTTTGTATTTTTCAAAATTCAAGAATCACCTTATCACCTAAGCTTCAGTTATCATCATACTGCTCATTCTGAGTCATGTCACTTGTGATGTGCTTGGCCGAACTCCGCTTTGTGCAATTTAAAAGCTGGCAGTGGGCGTTGGAGTCCTTTCTTGCTTATTCAACAAGGCTAACTCGAAAGAGACTCATAAAGATAGACTCAAAGAGCATGATGAAGTGATTTTTGGCAGAAAGAACGAAGGAAAAATTTGAACAAAGCTACCTATGTGAAGAAGAATGGAAAAAAGACTTATCTGAGTGAAGCGGCTGACTACAATGATCATGACATGCATTTCGGATTAATCAGCCCAGCCTGTCCAACCAATCAACTTTCAGTTGTCATATCTTATGCCCGGGATCTCCAAAACCCAATATCTTCGCCAAGTCACTGCTCTTGTTCGGCTTGCGGTGCCCTGAAGGGTTTTCACCAACGAACATCTCTCATTTGTTTATCTATCAACACACTATCGCCTTACGGTGCCCGTGAATGTTTTTACCAATAAGACTCTCTCATGTTGACTTCTCTCATCTTTCCGTCGTCCTAGGGTGCCCATGAGGGTTTTCACCAATAGGACTCACTCATTTGTTTATCTCTCAACTCACTGTCGCCTTACGGTGACCGTGAAGGTTTTCACCAATAAGACTCTCTCATTTTGACTTCTCTCATCTTTCCATCGTCCTAGGGTGCCCGTGAGGGTTTTAACCGATAGGACTCTTTCATTTATTTGTTTTCCTTTGTGCGGCACAGAGTGTTTCCCCTGGTGTGAATCATACCTCTGTCTCGCTTGACTTGGCACTCTCAAATATTGGTCGGAAGGTTTTTCTTTGGACCATAATGCGGGCTTTGGATGGGGTTAGAAATAAAGGATAAAGGCTCAAAACAAATTGAGTGGTTTCACAATTACAACTTTGGAATCAGACCTTTTATATAGCCACAACTTCTGCCCCAGTTTCTTTGTCTAGGGGCTTTTGAATTTTTATTTGGATGGGACCGAACCGTGAAGCTGCCTACGTATCCTTAAAAGGAATCAGGTCGAACGTAGTTCATGTATTAGGAATTGCTTTGTTGTTGTTACTTTTCTCTTTTTCTCTTCTTTCTCTTTTTCTTTTTTTTCACTCTTTTTCATTCTTTCTTTCCTTTTTTTTCTTTTCTTTTCTTCTTTTCCTTCTTTATTTAACTTTTGTGTCCGTGTTTTTGAACTTTTCTACTGATTCCAAAAAAGGGGTATGAAAGGAAATAAATAAGGCTCAAAGGGGTAACAAAGGGTAAAGTGTTTAGATAGCAGGATAAAATGCCTTCGTCATTCCAATCTTCAAAACATGCCAAGTACAAACAAACACAATTTTAACCAAAGAAATCACACATAATATCTTTTGACTGCATCAGAATTGATAGACATATCTACATATTTTCCTTCTATATCTGTTAAATACAAAGTGCCATTGGACAACACTCTCGTTACGATGAACGACCCTTGCCAATTTGGGGCGGACTTGCCTTTTGTTTCAGCCTGATGTGGAAGAATGCATTTCAACACTGATTGATCTACCACAAACTGTTTCAGAGACACTCCCTTGTTGTATTCTCTCATCAACCTCTTGATTTCCCAGACTAATCGCCTCAGTTTCACTCAATTCAAGCTCCAGGTTATCTTACAATGCGTGAACCTTTACTTGTTTCCTCAAATGCATCTTTTATCACATTTAAAACTGTGTTTCATTATTCCATGATTAGATTGGCTTTCAAGATATGGCTAAAAACTCCGCACACATGTCATGACATTAGAATTGTTCTGAAGAGAAATATATACAAGAAAAGAACTAAACAGAGATTGACAATAACAAGAACAAAATTTCATTTGACCAAAGGATGGCAGGGTTTGAACAATACCGAAACAAACCTAGATGACAGACTCAGAGACACAATACTAACTAACAAGACTCCTAAAGATAAGCAAAAGAGGACAGAAGGATTTGAATCACCAAAACAAACAAGTTAAAATCTGGATTACAACCCCGAAATAACCAGATAGCAGAAAAGATGTCAAAATGAACTGCCAAGACTCCTTCCCGACTAGGAAATGTGGTGCTTTCTAATTACTAAGCTCGAGATCTTATCCACTGAGTTGCACATCAAAATTACTGGGACCCTCACCCACTTCAATCACATTGTCTTAACCAAGTGGCTCATTGACTCATTTGAGGTGGTTTTGGGGGGTGGAGTGTGAAACGGTTGTGGCGAGATATCAGCAGCAGTAGGAATCTGGATTTGTGACAATGGCGGAATGGTGACAAAACTTTCAGAGTAGTTAGCGGGGTACAATGACGGAGGAAACCCACTAATCCAGGCTTGGTATATTTCGGCCATATGTCCCTTCAACTTTAGGACCTCTTCTTTCAACTCAGAATCTGATTCAACAATCCCCTTGGGCGGGTCAACAACACATGTGTCTAAGTCTTTGCTAGTCATGGCTACCTTGCTATTTGACCTTGTATTGTACGGATGACTCGCGACAAACTAACCACCCTCTCTTATGATAACAATTAAAATACCACAGAGGAGCAAAAACAAAGCCAAGATGTTAGCGTTAGGTCATTTATAAGATAAAACATCACGTTGTGTGTAATGCACCTAGCAGCAATTAATGGTTCATGAATGGCTTCGAGGGTCACAAGGTTATTTGGCATCATCCCAATTTTGTTCATTTCAGCCTCCTCTTTTCTTTCATTTCTAGTACTTCTTCACTTGCTCATTTTCCTTCCTCTCTTTTCTTTCTAATTATCATTAATTTCTTTCTCTCGCCTCACATCTCACAAATTCATTTACTTTTTTTCTTTTCTTTTTTTTTCTTTTTTTTTGATATTTTTTTTAATGAATTGATTTGGTCGAAACCTATGTAGGTTGCCTACGTATCATGTTCCGCATGAATCAGACCAAGCGTAGTTCTAGAAAAGTAATGAACAAATAAACTAAGAAAAAAAAACAAAATCTTTTTTTGGATTTTTCATTTGTAACTCTTTTTTGTTTTGTTTTTTCAAATATAAAACATGCAATATTATAACAAAAGACTCGACAATCTTAACTAGACTGACAAACTCGATACTACTGTACAAGACTAAAAATCAAAAGACAACATAAAATAGACTCAAAAATAAAAACTTTCTTCAAGCAGCTCTTGTATGCATGATCTTGACTAAAATGGTCCTGGGTATTTGTCATGCTCAAACACTAACAAATAGATCTATACCTGAATGGGAAAAATAAGATCAAATAGAGTTAGTGATTCAAGACACGTGTGAGACCACAATACTTCCAATTGAGCCATGCAAACATGATTGGGTTATTTTTTGTAAAAGTGGCTAGTCATGCAAATTCAACATGGATAGACCTTAGAATTGAGAGAAACATCTTGTTGTACACTTCGCGCTCTAAGACATATGTTATTAAGACACTTCAAAAAAAACTAGCTCTATTTTGCAAAAAACGGCCTACGTGGCCAAATGTTGCTAAACTCACCAAGAACCTAAGACTCACTAAGAATACCGGACCCTATGTGGGATGCCTACGTATCGCTCCCCGAAAGACGAGAATCAGGTTTGCGTAGTTCGGGCAGATTGGATACGAGAGAAGTTAAAAGAAAAAAAAATGACTTGTTAAAAAAACATATTTTATCTCTTTTTTGTTGAAAAATGATGAAAACATGAAAAATCTTTTGGATTTTCTTTTTCTTTTTCTTTTTTTGTATATTTTTCTTAACAAAATGAAGGGAACATGCTTAAATTTTTTTTTTATTATTTCATTTTCATTTTTTTTGGGTCTTTTTCTTGAAAGAAAATAAATAAATAAATAAATTTGCGAAAGAAATATATAATTAGCCCTACTTGCTTCATTTTCACACTTAACCCTCCTTTCTTTCTCATTTTTCGTCAACCAACAGTGGTCCGCCAAATGACACCTTTTACCCTCGAGGAATACAACATGTAGCACATAACATGCATCAAAAATGGTCTTTTATTTTTGGGTACACCTGTCCTAGACGGACCCAACCCCTGTGTTGAGTCCCCTAAGTCAAATGCACGTGATGCAAATAATCATTCCTATTAAGGATCTGGCATGGGGTTTTGTTATTCTAGGTTTAAACCTGGGGTTGTGTTCTAGACCTGGGTACCCGAGCAGACAGCTGGAGCCGAGGTGGGCGCAACGTACCGGGAGCACGAAAGTCTACCCGGCCTTGTTGCTGGTCCATCCTCGTTCTTATTTGGTACGACCTCTAACAGAAAAGCGGGCCACGCGAAAGTGTGCACCATTTTTGTTTTAGAAGACTCGGAGGGGTGGCGTAAGGAAGAAATTTAACTACAGATCAAATAATATTAAAGAGGTAAATGAATGGCAATTAGCACATTAGGCTCACAAAATACAGTAATATCACAATCAATGAAGCCAAGTAAAAACACATTAAAAAGCTCGAATTCTTGAACCCTGAACCAAAGATTCTGGGTTCTCGTCCCCAGCAGAGTCGCCAGAGCTGTCACACCTCCTTTTTCACCCCGGGGAGGGTAATAAGGGAGTTTTTCCAATTAAAGTGACAATAATCGAAATGCGATTAAATATTGATTCAGAGTCGCCACTTGGGATAATTTATGGTGTCCCAAGTCACCGGTTTATTTTATATCCCAAATCGAGGAAGTTTTGACTCTGTTTATATTGTCTGCGAACTAGAAGACCGGGTAAGGAATTCTGTTAACCCGGGAGAAGGTGTTAGGCATTCCCGAGTTCCGTGGTTTTAGCACGGTCGCTTAGTAATTTATACTTGGCTTAAACTGTTTAATCATTCATTTTAGGACCTATGTATACTTTATCATTTACCGCTTCTATTATTCGTATTTGAAATTATCTTGAAACGAGCCACGCGTACGTGTACTTATTTTGATTAATGCGCTAAAAATCATGTCACGTGTACGTGTATACGATTTGTCACGCTTAATTATTTTATAAAAAAAACTCGTCCAAAGTTGCGCGAACGCATACCTCAGTTTTAATTTTGAGAATCGGCTCTTAAATCATGTCACGGGAACGTGTACACAATTTGTCGCGCTTAATTATTTTATTAAAAAAAACTCGTCCAAAGTTGCGCGAACGCATACCTCAGTTTTAATTTTGAGAATCGGCGCTTAAATCATGTCACGCGTACGTGTATACAATTTGTCGTGCTTAATTATTTAAGAAACCCAATTCATCTTTAAATCGTGCTCGTGTCACGCGAACGTGTACACAATCGCGATAAGTTGATGAACTAGACCAAAAACTACACATTATGAATCACGCCATGGGAACCGTACCCATAGCTATGACAATTATTCAATTAACGCGCCTAAAGCAAACTACGAGAGTTCAATAAATTATTTCCTAAATTCGTCTTTTAACAAAATTTACCAACTTTTTACCATATCATCATTGCATTAGAATTCGTCTGAACAGAACCTTCATATTCCAAACTATAAAAATTCAACAAGGTTTTACAAACTACTTCATCATAACAAAAGAAACAAGCAAACATAATAAAATTCTAAATTCCAATACACTACTAGCAAGACAGTAAATCAATGTGAACCAACATATAAGCACTAATCAATGAATCACCATATGAACACACTCAAACATACAAGCAAAGCATGTTACGAAAAAGTGTCAAATAAATAAATAAAAGTGCGCCTCAATAAGCAATGATTCTCTTCAGTAGTTGATTAAACAAACGAAAAACTCCAAATAAATACCTCGGCAATACAGGTTGCTCGAAATTGAAAATGAAACCTTCGACTGGAACACCAAACTAGCGACCTCGACGGGCTCGACTCAAAACCTCGGCCAAGTTTGTGTGTTCTCATGATGTTTTGAGATTTTTTTAATGGAGTTGATGGACTGTTATAAGCTGCGTTTGGACTGATTTTCGTTGAGCTGTAATGGAGGCTTCAAGGTGTTTAATGGTGTTTCAGATGATAGAGAAGATGGCTGGTTTTTGGTTGAAGCAGTGAGGGTTAGGATGACTGTTGCTGGGTCTTGAAGGGAAGGGACTCCGGCGGGCTGTTGTGGGTGTTGCTCGCCGTTTATGGCTTTTTCCGGCCACATCCGTCACTGGACTGTTAGCGGCGATATGGGGTGAGGAAATCGAGGAATAAGGTCGTTTTGACCATGGATGGTCGCAGAAATCGCGGATGGCAACGCAAGGGGGAAGTCTGCCTTCTTTGTTGCTCGTCGGCGACTGCTTTGTTCTTAAGAGGGGACGGAGGTCTGCGGTGGTGTGGGATGAAGGATATGAGGGAGTTGAAGAGTGAGTAGAGCGGTCTCACTGGCGTGGTAAAGGCAGCTGGTAGGTGGTTGCCGGCGAGGGAGGGGACGGCGGCGGCAGTGGGGTGGTTCCCATGGGTTCTCCTTTTGGCCGAGGGGTTAGGGTGTAGTTGTGTGCTGATCGTTGTAGAAGATTGTATAGGTAGTGGAATTAGGGTTAGGATTTTTATCGGGCTTTTGAAATTGGGCCACAGATAATATATGGACTTTATAACCCAAAAACTTACTATTTCTTTTAAAATGATGCAAAATTTATAATTCTAAAAATATTAATTAAAACTTAGTTAATTAAATATTAAAATAAACTCATTTTTGTAATTTTTTTTTAATTTTTGTACTTAAAATAAAGTAAAAGAGTTAAAACTAACTAAAATGACGATATTAGGCCCAAACTAAATATTAAACGCTAAATGTATAAAATCTATGGGAGGGTCAAAAATCACGCGTCTACACATACAACTGGCTGGCTCTTAGAGTGTGAAGTACAATCCTAAGATGCTGCTCATGCTCCTCTCGACTCCGGGAGTAGATCAAGATATCGTCAATAAACACAGTCACATAGTAGTCCAAATAAGTCTTGAACATTCGGTTCATCAAATCCATGAATTTTGCTGGGGCATTTGTACACCCAAAGGACATCACTAGAAACTCATATTTCTCGTACCGAGTCTGAAAAGTTGTCGTCTGGACATCAGATGCCCTAATCCTCAAGTAATGGTAGCCAGATCTCAAATCAATCTTTGAAAACACCTTGGCACCCTGAAGTTGATCAAATAAATCATCAATCATCGCCAATGGATGCTTGTTCTTGATGGTGAGTTTGTTCAACTGCCGTTAATCTATACACATCCTCATCGATCCATCTTTCTTCTTCACGAACAACACAGGTGCACCCTAGGGCAAGACACTAGGTCTAATGAAGCCCTTATCAAGCAAATCTGGCAATTGTTCCAACAATTCTTTCAACTCTGGTGGGGCCATGCGGTATGTCGGAATAGAGATGGGCTGAGTTCCCGGAGCAAAATTAATACAGAATCAATATCCCTGTCGGGTGGCATCCCCGGCAGGTCTGCAGCAAACACCTCTGGAAACTGACGAACAACTGGCACTAAATCCATGAAAGGAACCTTCGCACTAGAATTATGAACATAAGCCAAATAAGCTAGACACCCCTTCTCGACCATATGCCGAGCCTTTACATAAGAGATAACCCCATACTGGTAGAATGGCCAGAAGTCCCTCTCCACTCTAAACGTGGAAACCCCGTCAAGGCTAAGGTCACTGTCTTGGCGTGACAATCCAATATAGCATGATAAGGTGACAACCAATCCATACCCAAAATGACATCAAAATCAACCATATCGAGAAGTAAAAGATCTACACGAGTCTCAAGACTCCCAATGGTGACCACACACAAATGATAAACACTATCTACAACAATATCATCCCCCACAAGTGTGGACACATGAACAGGAGAACTCAAAGTATCACGAGGCACAACCAAATTTGAAGTAAAATAGGATGACCCGTAGGAGTAAGTAGACCCTGGATCAAATAGATTTGAAGCATCTCTACTGCAAACTGAAACAATACATGTAATAACGACGTCGGATGACTCAGCCTCAGGGATAGACCAACCACTCTAAACAACGTCCCAAGGACAGACTCTAGTTGGCTGGCCTCCACCTCTAACGGCCTGACCTCCACCTCTAACAGTCTGGCCTCTACCTCTGGCTTCCTAACCGCTGCCTCTGGCTAGCTGAGTAGGCGGTGCAGCAACTGGTGCCGAAACCAAGGCACGAGAATCCTGATGTTGTGTTGGGACGCCCAATAATCTCGGACAGGTCCTCCTGATATGCCCATAACCACCACACTTGAAACATATACCTAGTATTGTGGTTGTGGAACTAAGACTGATAGGAGATGGTGGTGCATTGTAGGTTGGCTATCCAGAATGAGGCACATAAGGACCACGACTCCTTGAAGCATTGTGGGCTGCCTGAAGCGTTGAATGAAATGGCCTGGGAGGATGGCACCTACTAAAATCACCCCTGTCTCTAGATTAGGCACTACTGAACTCACCGGATTGGCGAGGTCTCTTGTCAGACCCCTCACCTCCTTGTGAAAGAACCATCTCGACTCGCCTGGTGACATTGGAAGCCGCCTGAAAAGAAATCTCACTCCTAGTCTCCTTAGCCATCTACAATCTGATAGGATGAGCAAGTCCGTCAATAAACATCCTCCCCCCCCCCCCCTCTCTCTCTCTCGGTATGAAGCAGAAGAAGAGTATGACAGGCCAAATCCACAAAACGGGTCTCGTACTGATTAACACTCATACTGCCCTGCTGGAGATGCTCGAACTAACGACGATGCTCCTCTCTCAAAGTGATAGGAAGAAACTTCTCTAGGAAGAGCTGAGAGAAATGGTCCCAAGTAAGAGTAGGCGACCCAGCTGGTCTAGTCAACAAATAATCTCTCCACCATTTCTTGGCGAAACCAATCATTTGAAATGTAGAAAAAAGAGAATACCGTAAAGCTAGCACAACTCGGGGTAACATGAACACATAGGTTGTTGCGGCGCGCAACCCAATCCCACCATACATCTCATATTCCTCACTTATTTCCTCATAATAGCATAAACAACAATGAATATATATATATATATATATATAAGTGTTGTGGCACGCAACCCGATCCCACTATATCACAATAACACAATCATAGTTCATCCTTATTCCACCAAACAATCCACCCTTACTACACCTGTTGCGGCATGCAACCCGTTTCCACCGTACAGTATCGGTTCACCCTTATTCCACCTTAATATATTGTCCTTATTCCACCTGTTGCGACGTGCAGTCCAATCCCACCATATCATTATCAAGTACTCGGTACGCACAGTAAAATCACAATTAAAACAAATAGAAACCCTTCTTCCTAAACACTAACCCGGAACAAATAGGAACTTGTACGCCATGAATGTTCACATAATAGTACTGCACAACAAGACCAATTCTGAATTTACAACTAAAAGGTACAAATAAACCAACTTAAGGAAATAGTTGGAGATTATGAAACTATGGAAAGAACTAACATTATGAACGGGAGGAAACAATGTCTGACAAGTAGAAATTAGGCATGGAAACACAATAAGAGCATGTAACAATTAAGACATGGAAAGAGATAATATGAGAAAAGATGGAAAACAGGGAGAACAGATAATTTGGCGGTGCATAAGTACTCGTCACCTCACATAAATGCCGCTCACATGAAATTCACATAGCAAATAGGCCGAGGGTTCCTAATTCCCTCAAATCAAGGTTAGGCACAACACTTACCTCGCTCCAAAGGTTACTCAATGCTCAATCGCAGCTTTTCCTCTAGAATCCACCTCCAAACCACTCCTATCTATCCACAAACGACTCAGTAATACCAATTATTGCTAGAAGAATCAATTACAATGCATAAATTTAGATTTCTCAAACTTTCCCCAAAAAGTCAAAAATCAACCCCGGGCGTGCTTGGACAAAACTTGAGGTTCGGACAAAAATCCATTCACTCATTCACCCCCGAGTCAGATTATGTATTTTATTTCGAAAACCGGCCTCAATTCAAGGTCTAAATTCAA
The DNA here is from genome assembly GCA_005239495.1 of Nicotiana undulata. Classification (NCBI taxonomy): domain Eukaryota; kingdom Viridiplantae; phylum Streptophyta; class Magnoliopsida; order Solanales; family Solanaceae; genus Nicotiana; species Nicotiana undulata. The sequence goes on along the minus strand of MDKH01120362.1, from coordinate 67,954 downwards.
ATTATGCAAAAATCCCTAATTCAACCCAAACCCTGAATTTCCACCATGAAAGTCCTAAATTTGTTGTTTAATACTCATCAAATGTAATGGGTAATTGAAAGAAAGTAGGTTCGAATCACTTACCAACAAATTGGGAAAGAAAACATTTTAAGAAAATCGCCTATAGGTCTTCTAGTTTCAAATTATTGAAGGAATGGTAAAAATCATGCTCGCGTGAACACTGACGCGTTCACAAGGAGCAGAGCCTTAAGGGATTATGCGATCGCGGGAGACTCCACGCGTTCGCAAAGTCATAGCCCGCCTCACCTTCGTGTTCGCGAGACAGGGATCGCGTTCGCATAGAGTTACCTTTGATTTCCCTTCCCAGCCTGCCTATTGCTACGCGTTCGCGTGTGACTATTCGCGTTCGCGCAGAGAAAACGTCCCAATGCTCCGCGACCGTAGTCTTGCGTTCACATAGGAGAAAAACCCACCCAGTCCAATTCACATTTCGCGTTCGGGAGAGATCCTTCGCGAATGCAAAGAAGGAAACCAGAAGGCACCTCAAACTGTAGAAAAACTAGATTTCTATGTTTCAAAACCATCTGAAGCCTATATGTAGCTCACCCGAGCCCTTAGGGCTCCAAACAAAACATGCACACAAGTCCTAAAACATCATGCAAACTCGCTCGAGCGATCAAAACACCAAAATAACGCCGAGAACTACGAATCAGACACCAAATCATATGAAATTTTAAAGAAAATTTTAAAACTTCTATTTTCACAACTGAACGTCTGAATCACGTCAAATCAACTCCGTTTCTCTCCAAATTCGACAAAAGAGTCATAAATATTATAGTGGACCTGTATCGGGCTCCATAACCAAAATATGGACCCGAAATCAATTAATCCAAACATAAGTCGATCCTTAAAAACTATAAACCTTTCAAACATTAAATTTTCAACAAAAAATCAATAACTCGAGCTAGGGGCCTCCAAATTCGATTTCGGGCATATGCCCAAATCCCAAATTACGATACGGACCCGCTGGTACCGTCAAAACATGAATCTGGGTCTGTTTTCCCAAAACGTTGACTGAAGTCAACTTAAATAAATATTTAAGGAAACATTCTCATTTTTTATCAGTTTTTAACATATAAGCGTTTTGGAAGAACACCTGGACTGCGCACGCAAATTGAGGAAGGCTAAAATGAGGTTTTTGAGACCTCAAAACACAAAATTAGGTTCTAAAATATAAGATGACCTATCGGGTCATCACACAATACAATGTTGTTTCATAATGTATCGTATTGTATTGTCTGTATCGTATTGTATTGTTTGATAAATACAATGTTGGATTGATTGTATTTTTTGTCATTGTTTCATGATGTCACGCATATACGAAGAATAAACTTGCAACATTACTAAAACAATAGGATAAAAAGTAAAATCATTATATAAAAAAGTTGGATAAATGATCAAATATGTTTATCTAATAATAAAGAAGGGCAAAATAAGATTTAGAAAATAAGGTAACGAAACCACCACACTAAATCTGTCATTACATAAAGTGGCACTTTCCATCATTAGGTAACGACAAATTTGACGATACGATACAACAAAATTTAAATAACAATTAAAACAAGCATTATATTTAAAGTAACAATACGATACAATATAATAGGTAACAACCATCCAAACAAACTTATAAGCTAATTATAGTTAATAAATATGTATTTTTACTTTTATTTGTAAATAATATCCTTTGACGAGTATATTAACTTGATAACATAGGCGAATATAAGAATTGAAGTTAGTTATAGGTGTACGACAAGCTTACGTTAGTTCTGTAGTAATAACTAAGTTCACATTAAAATATTTATACATTTCACGTAAAATCGTAACCAACCCTTTAGGTTCGCCCCTGATGCGCAAGTGCATGCGAATATGTTAATACATTGTATATAATTCAAATTATTGTATTTCATCACTTCTCGACACTTTTCAGTTTAAAAAAAGTGCTCAAACAAATATATGAATAACCAGCACTTAAAATTATAGCGTAAATAAAACGAGAAAAGAAAGAGGAAATCCTTTAATTTTACGAGTATATAATCTTATTATTATTATTATTATTATTATTATTATTATTATTATTATTATTATTATTATTATTATTATTATTATTATAATATCTCGTCAATCCACGACGTTTTTATTTAAAAGGAAGAACTCAACGGAGATGTGAATGTATACAGTCAAAATCAAGGAGCCCGATTTCGAAGTCCTAAATTGCCATGAGTTTGAGTCCGAGCGACTTGAAGTAGGGGCCAAGCCCAGTTGAGGAACGCACACCTCGAGGGATGAAATCAGAGACCCGGCATGGCCTACCTCGAAGACAGTACAATTTTGATGACATTCAAGAAAGAGCGGGAATCTCTCAACGACACGTGGATCAGGGCATGAATTGTGGGATAAGATCTGTACGAAATAGTACAAATCCGTATTAGGTTGTTATACAGCTGTACCAATTATATTCTTTGTCATAGATAGAAATGTATATTAGAGTTTTTCCATCCTATATAAAGGCGACCACAATAATTTGTAAAAATCATTTCACTCACTGCAATAGAACATTCTACTATGCTTTTCTCGTTTACTGTGCTCCACAATTGTTCTTCAGCTTTATTGTCTTACTTTATTGTTCTTAATGTACCCTCGAGGACCCCCAAGGGTATCGAGCTCGAGGTCCCCTTTTCTCTAACAACACTGGTTTGGTTCATCAATTCTTCTTACCTATACTTAATATTACTTGTTTATTCACTAATATTAGAATAAATCACATATCTTTAAAACCACAAATCATATTTAATTGTTACTCGTATTTTTCGAGGTAAACAGTTTGGCGCCCATCGTGAGAATATAGATAATAGTGATTATTTGGGTGCTTATTTTATGATAACACACGTTATTTCTTCACACTTTTTCTTGTCCAAGATTCTTTGATTTCAGGTTAAAATATGTCTAACTCAGCAAACACGCCAATGCATGGAAATGACGGTCTCGGATTCCATAGAGAAAACAATGCAACAACTTCCGGGACCGTCGACGTTGGTTCACACATTGCCTTGAACGTCGATATGGGCACTGATATCGAAGGAAGTTTATGCGGAGGGGACTAACCCGACACACAAAGGACACAGGCTCGAGGAGAAAGAGAAGTCAGTCTACAAGTTATTTTTGAGATGTTGCAAGCACAACAAGTTGCTATCACTAAATTGCAGAGTCAACAAAAGACTCTGAGCGTGGCAGGGCCAGAAACCGCTCATCGTGTTGAGCCAACCCCGGAGAGACCAAGCGACAATGGGTTGGGAACTGATCCCACCGTCATGAGAATGCTCGAGGAACTCACTAAGAGGATCGAGTCGACAACGACAAGAAGGTAGAAACGTACAACTCGAGGGTTGACCAGATACAAGGAGAACCTCCGGTTTTGAAAGGACTGGATTCGAAGAAGTTTTATACAAAAACCATCCCCCCAGAGTGCGGCCCCGAAGCCCATTCCGAAGAAATTTATGATGCCATACATCCCAAAATACAATGGGACCACTGATCCCAACGTGCACATCACGGCGTACACTTGTGGAATAAAGGGAAATGATTTGGAAGACGATGAGATCGAGTCTTTTTTTCTAAAAACGTTTGGGGAAACTCTGTCTAAGGGTGCCATGAATTGGTACCATAACTTACCCTCGAACTCTATTGATTCATTTTCCATGTTAACAGACTTGTTTCTAAAGGCACATGCTGGTGCCATAAAGGTTGTAACAAGGAAGTCCGATGTATTCTAAATCAAGCAAAGGGAGAATGAGATGTAGAGGGAGTTTGTATCCCGTTTCAAGTCATAACGAATGGAGTTACTACCAGTCTCTAATGACTGGGATGTACAAGCTTTTACTCAAGGGCATAATGAACGAAGTTCGATAGCTTCGAGGTGGTTGAAGCATAACTTGATCGAGTGTCCCGCCGTGACTTGGGTTGATGTACATAACAGGTACCAGTCGAAGATAAGGGTCGAAGATGACAATTTGGGAGCCCCCTCGGGCTCGGTTTATCCGAGCAGACTACTAGCAAAGGAGTCGATAAATGCAGATAGGGATCCAAGGTCGAACAATGAGAGGTATCATCCATACGTCAAATATCGAAGGAACACTTCGAGGCGTAATATACCTCGGAATGATCGAAGAGCGGATAGAGGTCAAAGTTCACGGGGACTCATTAGGAATACCAAGTTTAATAGGCATCCGGGACCAATGGAGGCACCCCGGTTATCAGAATACAACTTCAGCGTCGATGCCTCAAGTATCATCTCAGCCATTGGCAAAATTAGAGATACTAGATGGCCCAAGCCCATACAGACCGATCTTTCTCAGAGGAACCCCACTAGATGTGAAAATATCATAGTACTCATAGGCATAGGACTGAGGATTGCAGGCAGCTTAGGGAGGAGGTAGCCCGATTGTTCAACAAGGGGCACATTCGAGAATTTCTCAGCGATCGGGCCAAGAACCATTTTCGAGAAAAAGACGCAAGTAGGAAGAATGAACTCGAAGAATCCCAACATGTCATTCACATGATCATCGGTGGAGTCGACGTCCCATAGGGACCCATATTCAAATGTACCAAAGTATCTATCACAGGGGAGAAGCGGACTGGGGACTACATGCCCGAAGACACCCTCACATTCAGCAAGGAAGACATCGGGGGTTTATCTTAGCCTCACAACGACACACTAGTAATTTCTATCCTTTTAAATAAATTCCAAGTTAAACGTGTTCTCGTGGATCAAGGTAGTTCGGCCAATATAATCAGGTCAAGGGTCGTGGAGCAGCTCGGGATTCTCAACCAAATCATACCTGCATCTCGAGTCTTGAATGGCTTCAACATGGCAAGTGAAACAACGAAGGGGGAAATCATCATCCCTGTTAACGTGGCTCGAACCATACAAGACAAAAAAATTCATGTCATTGAAAGTGACATGAGGTACAATGCTTCGCTTGGAAGGCCATGGATCCATAGCATGAGGGCAATGTCATTGACCCTTCATCAAATGATGAAGTTCCCAACAAAGGATGGTGAAGAACAGTATATGGAGAGCAGCATGCAGCTAAGGAAATGTTTGCAGTACATGACTTGGCACTGATATCGATACCATCCACACCAGAAAAGTTGAAGGACAAACAAAAAGCAAAATTTCAATCATAGCCCATACCCTCGGTTGAGCCCGAGGGACAGGTGATCCATGAACAAATGGTCAAGGATGAAGAAGAAGACTTCCTCACCCCTCGAGCCTTTGTCGCCCTTGAAGAATTGGATGTGACAAAGTCTACAAACAAATAACTCGAGCATCTGCCGGAACGAAAGGTATACCTGGGGACGGGACTAAATCCTAAACTCAAGATAAAATTCATTTAATTCCTTATCGATAACATTGATTGCATTGCTTGGTCCCACTTAGACATGATAGGGATCCCACTGGAGATAACCACTCATCGACTAAGTGTCGATCCCAGATTTAAACCGGTGAAGCAAAAGAGGAGACCCCAGTCCGAGGTAAAGCACGGATTCATCAAAGGTGAGGTAACCAAACTTCTCAAAATAGGAACCATTAGGGAAGTAACATATCTCGAGTGGCTAGCAAACGTATTAGTAGTCCCTAAAAAGAGAAACAAACTTAGAATGTGTGTAGACTATAATGATTTGAACAAAGCATGCCCTAAAGATTCTTTGCTACTACCAACATCGATCGATTGATCGATGCTATGACCGGCCACGAGACCCTTACTTTTCTTGATGCCTACTCCGGGTACAATCAAATTCAACTGAACCCCGAGGACCAGGAAAAGACTTCGTTCATCATGAAGTATGGTACGTATTGCTATAATATAATGTCGTTCAGGATAAAGAATGCAGGAGCTACGTATGTTGATACCCCATTTTTCCTCAAATTATTTTCAAAATTGCATATCTACTTTCAAAATCACTCTTTGCAGTAATTGATATTTTTTCATAATTTTCCGTATTTTTATCAAATTCTTTTCTTGTTTATTTAATATTTTATGTTCCATAATTATGCATAAATGATGTTATAAACAACTTCAAATCACTTTCTTACTCAATAGGTTATTTGTATCCTACTTAATTCCATTAGATCAAATTTATTTCACAAATTAGCCAAATCGGCACCATCTGACTATAATTGCAATAACTTTGCAATTATAGCCTAATTACTTATTGTTATGCTAATTTTACTCAGGAAATTAGTCATTTATATTTTAAATACTAATTAATAATTTTAATTTAGTCTATTTAGCCTCAATTTTATTTTTTATAATTATTAGCCATTTTTATAAAATATTTATCTACTTTTAATTGGGTATTTAACATAGCCATCTTTAACCCAAACCTTAACCAACCCAACGACCCAGCCCAACTAAATTATCCTACCAGACCCAACTCCTCTAATTAATCTGAGTCGTTGATCAAATTAGATCAACGGCCCAGAACCCTATTTCCATAATTAACTCAACCAAACCCCCCCATCGACCCCTCATTTCCCCAGATCCCGTCTCTCTCTATCCCACTCTGTTACTCTCTAACTCTCTCTAGAAGTCTCCTTGACTTCTCTCCTCCGATGGGTTCTGTTCACCTTCTCCAACCGGTTCTCTCACCGGAAAATATGGTCCTTCACCATCTCCAGGATACCTACCCACTTTGCACCGGTCCAGTGATACTCTGGGGCTCTCAAGCGAACCTGGAGAGGTCCAACTCATCTCCCATGGTCCCATGCCACTTTCCGGCCTCCCCGACCGTCTGAGTAAGGTTTACGACATGTTCCGGCTTAAGCCGGTGCCGTCTTTGAGGTTCTTCCTACTTATCTAGGTTCCACGAAACCCTAACCCTATGTCTTTCGATTTATCCTAGATTTACTCTAGATCTAAAGTATTACGAAGCTTCTTTCTATGTTTTCTTTGAAAACTTTCATTTTTAAACGATCTTTCAATTTTAAATCTAGGGTTTCACAAACCCCTTTCAAACAATTTTTTTTCTTCTTCTTAAATGTTATTATATGCTTTTTTCTGTTAACACGATTGATTCAAAGCTTTTGTTGAAAACCCCAATTTTTAGGGTTTTAGTTCATCTTGTTTGCTATGTTTGCCATATTTGTATGCTACTTCTAGACTCTCTATGTGCTCTATGCTTCTTACTCTAGTTCGTGGTTGGGGTTTCTGAATCTCTACTATTCCTCTTGCTTAGGGTTTCACTGATGTTTTGTGCTATTCTGTTTTCTATCAAGTCTGATTATTGGTTTAATGATTGTTTGCCTGATGCTCTCTACTGGCTCTGTGTGTCTCTTTGCATAGCTGTGATATTTTCTTCGAACCTATGACTTTGTATGTTATGTACTGATTTTTCAAAATGTTTCCTTACTTATGTGATACTTTCCTTGATTATGCTTGATTCCATGTGATTTTAATTGCATTCGAGATTCCCTCGACTAATTTTTAGAATTAAAACCTTACTTTGCCTTATGAATATTCTATCAGTTTACTTTCCTTAATTATGTGCTATGTACTTGGGCTTTATTGTATGCTACATGATTTTACTATCCCTTTTATAGTAAAATTAGTCTTATACTTTGATTCCTTTCCCTTATTTAACTATGATTGTCCCGTTTGAACTTGACTCCCTAATTAAGGGAGTTCAGATCCTTTAATTGATATTGATTGAGTATTATTTCCATAGTTGTGTTAGACTAGTACTCCTTACCTTATTTTCTTTACTCGTTTTCAGCATTATAAATACTCTACTCTCTTTGGCATAACATACCTAGACATACATACGAACACATACAAACAGAGCACACACATATTGTTCTGAATTCTCTCTTGCTTTCATACACATTCCCTATTGCTTCTCATATTAGTTACTGACTCAGTTGGCTGAAAGCCAAGACTGAGTAATTATTGATGCCCTTGCTCTGCATACCATTGTCCTATTTCTCTACTTCTCTGCACATTGCTTTTCTATTCTCACTCTTGACTGGTATGTTTCTAGTTCAAGGTTACAGGACCCAAAACAACATGTTTTAGTTCCTATTAAGATTTCTGTTATTCCTTTTGTACTTCTACTTATGGTTCTACCGTTTACCCTGTAACTAGCATGTCTATGTGATTTCCCTCCCCCTTAATCTAATAAGTCTATTGTTTTCCTGGTGTGGTTCATTAAGATTTTTCCTGATTCTTATGAAAATAGCAAATCTATTTGTTCTATGTGACTTCCCTTCACCTTCAGTCCAACATGTCCAGTACTGCTCCTATATGTTTTCATTATGAATCTGCCTCACCCCCTGACCCCTAACATTACAAGCATGCACCTATAATACCTAGCTATTATGTAATCCTAATCCTGGACCTAATTTGGACTCTGTCTGACACCCTCTCAATCTAATGCTGTTGGATTACTGGCATGAACACTTTGTGATAACTATGTTGCGACTGTTTAAATCCTGTAACCCTATTCTGAGTTCTACTTGTGTGCAAGTTTGTTTCCACTATGTGTCTTATTTGTCCCCAGTTCCCATCTATCCCTGTTTGTGTTCATTCCCTGAACTATGTATGATCTGAATTGCTGATTGTCCTGTTTCTTTCCTCTTCCAACTAGTTGTCATAAAACAAACTTTCATGTTGTTCTCTGAAGCTATTTCCAAAACAGTTATTTCAGAAAAACCTTTTCAACTCAATTCTCTTAAAACTATAAGCACATCTCACTACTCTTAGTCTCTATGTTCAGCCCCCCTTCGTGTGAGCACTTCCTTGGGGGCCATTTGAGTACCCATTGAACTCTCACACACAAGGCTGGCATTCAACACTGCATTTACTCATTCCTAGCTAGGGGACTTGGGTGTGAGCATTGCCTGGGATCCTCTGAGGTCCTTAGGAACTCTGACACACCTGGGTTACAAAGGGTCATGGCATATGGCATGTTTGGATCCGGATACTTGGGCCTACTGTTAGGCTCCCTATAGTGTAACTCGTTAATTTTCTTATTCACTTGTGTAATTTATGCAATGCTGGTATGTAATAATTATTGTAAAAACAACTCTGGGGGTTGGATAGTGAAATGTGAGGGGTTATGCATTCTTAGTATAATTACGGGTAGAGAACATGCTTATAGGGTTTATTTTACCTATGTGTGCAATAGTCACATGTTTAGGAATACTTGCCATACATGCATTAGATACCATGCTTTAGGTCTATTTATTTCAGCATCTCATCTTACTCATCATGTTCGTAGTAAGAGGCCGTTATAATTGCTGCATCATCTTTGCAAATGCCTCACTTGAAAATCCTGTTCGTAATTAAATAACTATAAAAATAGTTGTTATAAGGTTACTGCCTCTGCATGTTCAAAATAACTATCTCTACACATCCTATTTAGGTTAAGCAATAGCATTAAATGTCAATATTTGCATTAGAGACCATGCTACTTTTTTGCTTTAATTATCAGCATGTTCATGTTATTTATGACAAACTCATGTGTTAAAACATACTGTATTGGACACTTAGAAATCATGTGCTAGGTTCAGTAACTCAACAAATTACGCTTTTGTATGTACTGTTTCGAGTCAAAAAGACGTGTGATAGGCAAATCTCGCTAAAATAAGTTTCGATTATTGAAAACGTTTGTGCATTTTAAACAAACGGCATGCATAGGTTTGCATACTCAACATCCTACCTGCATTTAGATACCATGCTTCGTAGTACTTGCATCCATACTTGTTTAAATACCCACTTCTCTACCACGACTAAGTCTAAACAGGTACCTCCTGACTATTCACTATTTCCTGAGGCTAAAATAGGACGACTGGAGTATTTCTACTCACTTAGGCAAGCCTTAGGTATCAAGATTCGTAAAACTGGACAGTGTTTGCTCTGGGCATAACTTGGCTAATTGCATATAAGAATTCATAGTTTAAAACTGACCAGGTTACTTCTTCTAAAACTCAGTAATTAATCTGTCCCGCTATTGTATTCACATGTAGTCATCCTGTCTTAGGTTCTGAAATTCGAGACCTCTTTGTGCTTGAGTTGTGCTAATCATGTGTATTGACTTGTGGAGGGATATATGAGCCTCATATCTGCTTCTGTGTGTGCCCTATATTTTGCAGTCCTAACTGTTTTATTTGTCGCTTAGAATTTTGTCCTTTAAACCTAGGGGATCAGCCTAGTACCTACCCTGTAGGAATAGTAGTCCTAACCTTCTCCAGGACTGATAGGATGGGACAGGTAAGAGCACGCAATAAGCTTCGTGACCAACACACGCTCTAAATACCTTCACGGGGTGGGAAGGGTAAAATATGGATATGATGACCGGTGCGCTAATACCATGTGTAGCTCTGCCTATCGGGTATTGCATTGATGTGATCCATATTACTTCAAACCTAGGACGTCTTTTCTCAAATATTTACTTTTTATTTCTTTCAATTTTCTAATGAACTTCCATACTTGTTTGAAATCCCCTCTTATATGAGCCGTACTTATTATTTTCTTATTGTCCAAATTCACAAAAACCACTTGGCCGGGAGCCACAATTATGGATCCTGTGGGGTGCCTAATACCTTCCATTTGGGATAACTTCAAGCCCTTACCCAATCTCTGGTAATGCAAACTAGTCTTATGAGTTAACTAATCTAGGTGCCCTAACACACCATAAAAATCGTTAGGTGGCGACTCTTCCTTTTAACCATTTTAACCTTCAAAAGGAGTTGTCCAAAATTTCATAAACCCGATCTCTCCGCTTTAAGGGAGAAAAAGGGGGTGCGACAGCATGGCAACTCTGCTGGGGATATACCTAGGCTTTTACCATTACAAATTGTTTCATGAATTCGGACCTTTTGTTTAAATGTTTGCACCCTTTCCTCTTCCCTATTACATGCCATTAATTGTTTACTTCTTTCAAGTATTTATTCCACATGAACAGAACTAATATGTCTCTTTGTTTCCCTTTTGTAATTGCTTTCAATCATAACTGACGTATTTACCGCTTTTCTTAACGTGCAAATACATGACTATCTTTTTAAATTCTTATTTATTGCATATCATGATCAACATTCATACTCCACTCGTGCCAAACAAAATACCATAGCAACGCTTACAATGAGTGGTTGCGCTATTCCTATGTTACTACCCCTTAAATTCGGAAAGGCGTATTTGCGGTAAAACTAGTCGATCAGTGGTGCAGTCGTCAGTTCCGTGCCTTCTCCCTTTGAGTTGTCCGCTCAAGGGTACTAGTCTAAAGCCCCATAGAAACCTTACTCCGTTATACTGTTGCATGCATCATGGTCAAACTTAGCCAGGTTAACGTGTTGTCCGCACAATAGCCTTTAAGACAGCCTTGTCCAAAGTCCATTGGGTTTTCCTAAAACCCAAACGGACACCCTCACGCTCTGTGCATTTATTTGGAGAACTAAATGCTTCCTGCTAATTATTGGTGTTAAATACTCAAATCTGGTGGGGGTAAGGGGCCTAACCTTGCCTATTTTGCAGAAATGAAGCATGAAGTCCCCATATTCGGCATGGTCGCCAATATTCACCCTAGGCTGCTGAATTGGTGGGAAGACCTCCACTCTAGTGAAAAAAATCTCGTCAAAAAACATCTGGGCAATCTACCATCTCTTCAAGATATCCAGCCAAACAAAATGATGATAGAGGCTGCTACTCGTTTTTGGGACTGCGATAGATCCGTGTTCCGTTTTGGGAATCTTGAAATGACACCTTTATTAGAAGAGATAGGAGGATTGGCCGGCTTAGCTTGGGAATCTCCGGGGTTGATGATGCCTGAAAACCGCACGGGCAGGGGTTTCCTCAAAATGATGGGTTTGAAGAAGAATCTAGAATTGGTGTGTCTAAAGGATTCATACGTCCCTTTCGACTATTTATGTGAAAGGTACGGTCACAGCAAGTCGTACCGCACCTACCAAGACGAGTTCGCCATCACCTCTATGGGACATATCCATCGCCGAGTGTTCGTGTTTATGGTATGTTTTTTTGGTTTTGATCATGTTCCCAATGAAGAAGGAAAGAATCCATACTAGGTTGGCCATGGTAACCAAGAAGCTAATAGAAGGGATAGATGAGCAGGATTTCAGCATTGTGCCCATGATTATCGCAGATATGTATTGGGCCCTAGAAATGTGTCAACGAGGAGCAAGGCATTTCGAAGGTTGCAACTTATTACTCCAACTCTGGCTCATAGAACATATGCAAAAAGGTGAATACCGACAAGACATCCATCGAAGGATTTGGGATGACCATATCGCTTTTCATCACCCAAAGCGAATGAATTATATTCCGGACATGTTTGCTCAGCCGGAGAATGCCGAAGGATGGGTTGAATTATTTGGTAACTTAATCGAGGACCAGGTTCAATGGATGTTCGAGTGGTTTCCGACAGACGAGTTCATCATTTGGTCCCGAGACGCTTCATTTCTGATACTGATTGGTCTAAGGGGGATATACCCTTACATCCCTCTGTGAGTTATGAGGCAAGCAGGTAGGAATCAGGTCATACCTAGCGTCGAGAAAATGAGTCATCTTCGAGAAGACTTTCAGAATGATGATAGCCCTCACAAGTGCCAAGCTCAAAACCTATGGCACTGCAGGATTAGGCTCGAAAAGGACACCATCGAGCCAGATAGGTATCACGCCGGTTGCATTCCTTTCTATCTTGGTTGGTTAGCAGAAGATATGGGTGGTCAAATCGAGTCGGGGTTCGTTCGAGATCACCGGGTTATAGAAGAAAAGGCTGAAGCACAAGTCAAGTACAACTAACTGCGCAAAAGGATCCGTGAATGTGAGGATGATCACCACAAGATACATGAGTCCAACAAAAGGTTAATCGAGGAATGGAAGGGCATGGCTTTCAGCGCCAACAAGAGGTTGAGTTACTTGGAGCAAGGCATAGTTGAACTGGAGGAGAAATTCATCAAAAGGATCGAGACTTGCCAAAAGGCTGAGGGAGCAAAATGGGGATACTTAGCCAGAACTTACCTACTGCTAGAGCTTCGCGAGTTGGGAAAGCTGATCGAGGGAAGCAAGAATGCCGAATCTGGGGAAGGTCCTTCTGGGACCAAATAGATAGGGGTGTCTTATTTTCTTCATTAATGTAATAAGGCCTATGGCCGTTAGTGCCTTTTATTTTCGCATATTTAGAGTCATCTTAAGATTTGTCTATTTTCTATCAATAAAATGAGGCATTTAGCATTTAAGTTCTCCAAATGAATTTGCCGCTAGGCCTACCTCGGGCACAAAGAGGTCCCCAACTTAGGATACGCTTTACATTTCCGCATTACGTGCTTAAGTTCTCCAATATTTTTCATAATCCTCACTGATTCGGTTACCTTTTGCTTTGTTTCTTCTTTTTAGTTATTACCCCCTTCCCCAAAGGTTAGTTCGCACATTCTGGCATCATCCGCTTACCGCACAAGATCCAAAGGGCCTCCACCTACTCCTCCTCTCAGTCCTCCCAAAGGTAGAAACAAGGGTAAAAGCAAGATGGCATAATCCAGCGGTATCAGGAAAGACAATACGGTTGAACAGGTTGAGACTACTAAAGGCTGGGGTATTCATGTTTTGCATGAGAACATGTCACAATTAGAACAGAAATTGTTGAAGTTTCAAGAAGAGCTCGACCAGGTCCGGAATGTGGCCAATCTGTCATTTTCCCTCAACAACCCTGACGTCAACCCTACACCACCACAGAATATCCCAAAACCACAAAATCACCCTGCACCTCATCATAACGCCACTTCCCCAAAGAATCAAACTCTCCCTGCACCATGCATCACTTGCCAAAACCACACTCCACCATCCACCCACGGACCTCAAAACCCCACGAAAGACCATTTCCATGCTTACAACAATCCCATATACATGGAAATTGTGACCCACTCCATTCCTCCTATCTCACATACGTTCGAGTCTGATGGGAAGGACTTGCTTATCAAGAATCTGGCTGAGGAACTTAGAAAGCTAACTAGCCGAGTTCAGGGTGTCGAGGGAGTAAAGGGAATTGAAGGATTGGACTATGAAGATCTCTGTATACAACCTGATTGCGAACTACCTGAGGGGTACAAACCTCCAAAGTTCGAGATGTTTGATGGCACTGGTGATCTGAGGGTCCATCTGAGGACCTACTGTGATAAGTTGGTTGGCGTAGGAAAAGACGAAAGGATCTGCATGAAGCTGTTCATGAGGAGTCTGAAGAGATACGCACTGTCTTGGTACATCAGCCAAGACCTTAAGAAATGGTCCAACTAGGTAGGCATGGCAACAGATTTCATGGACAAGTTTAGATTCAATACGGAGAACGCACCAGATGTATTCTACCATCCAAAACTTGAAGAAGAAACCCACAGAAACCTTTCGCGAGTATGCTACTCGTTGGAGGTCGGAAGATGCTAAAGTCAGACCTGCTTTAGAGGAAGAACAAATGAACAAGTTCTTTGTCCTAGCTCAGGACCCACAGTATTATGAACGGCTAATGATAGTTGAAGGCCACAAGTTCTTCGACATTATCAAATTAGGAGAGCGAATTGAAGAAGGTATCAAGAACGATATGGTTACAAATTTTGAAGCTTTTCAAGACACTAACAAGGACTTACAGTCTGGTGGTGTGTCTAAGAAGAGAGACGTGGGAGCCGTAATGGTTGCACAACAAGCCAAATCCCCGCCCAAATACCAAGTCTACCCAACACTTCCCTTCACGTATCAGCCAACCCCGAACTTCCAAGCACCCTCACTTTCATACCAACCTCCACCACCAACATACCAACCTCCACCACCCACATATCAACCTACCTCACCTAGATATTCACAACCCTCTCCCGTCTACAACACCTATAATTCCTAGCCACCTCACTATAAATCACCCCATACCCGTCAAAACGTCCCTAGGCCTCGCCCTAAATTTGATCGCCGCCCTCCAAAGCAATATACCGCCATAGCCAAGCCCATCGACCAGTTGTATGAAAAACTCAAAGTTGCTAGTTACGTTACACCTATCCCTGCTGCCACCCCTGGGAACCCCTCTCAGTGGGTTAACCCAAACAAATCTTGTGCATACCATTCTGGTATGAAAGGACACACCATCGAAGAATGCCGCTCTCTGAAAGATAAGATACAGACCCTCATTGATAACAAGATTATTGTAGAAAAGGATCCCGCTGCGAACGTCCGCAATAACCCTTTACCAGACCATAAGGGTGGAGGTATCCATATGAATGAAGTAGATGATGATTGGGATCCCGAGGGGTCAATTGGGTTGATCACAAAAGGCGATGACCCAAAGAAACCTGCAGTCACTCTCAACCCGATCATAGTCCAGATTCATCTATCTGAGAATGTCGAGGTGAATATGTCTATCCCATTTGAGCTTGAAGCAGCACCGCATGCAAAGGCGAAGGCGCCAGTGCCAATTGAAGTTGAGTTTGTATCTCCAGCAAACGCACCAACACCACTCGAGGTTGCAGTCCTGCCACCTCTAAGATACACTCCAGTTGAAGTAAGAATGACCACGCCAATTCCAGCAGCAATGTCAGCCACACCACCTTTCTATTCATATGTTATCCCTTGGGATTATACAGCCGAGGCAAGAAGGAAAGGTAAAAACAGGTCTAAGGAAGCCATCGTAGCACAGGGTATGACGAGAACTGGTAGAGTCTATACCCCTGAACATCTGGCCAAGTCAAGAAAGCTAGCTTCCAATCGCCCTCCCCTAATTGAAATAGGTTCCGATAATCTTTGGAGGAAAATACAGGCTAAGGAGTATTCGGTCATCGACCAACTGAACAAGATACCAGCGCAGATATCTATTCTCTCTTTGCTGCAGAATTCTGAGACGCACAGAAATGCTTTACTAAAAGTGTTGAGCGAAGCATACATGCCGAACAACGTCACCAGTGGAGAAATGACCAACATGGTGGGCTAGGTACTGGAAAGTCACAAAATTACTTTTCATGAAGACGAGTTACCACCTGAGGGATTGGGACATAACAAAGCATTGCACATCACTGTGCAATGCGAAGATCATTTCATCACGAGGATCTTAATCGATGGAGGTTCCAGTCTTAACATTTGTCTGTTGATAACACTCAAGAAATTGGGTAAAGGGCTACACGAGATAAGAGAGAGAGCAATCAACGTGAAAGCCTTCGATGGATCTCAAAGAGTTACCATGGGGGAAATCAGTCTATGCCTACATATGGGACCAACCTGGTTCGAAGTGGACTTCCAAGTAATAGACGTGCCGGCATCTTACAACTTGCTATTAGGGCGACCCTGGATCCATGCTGCTGGGGCCTTCGCATCGACACTACATTAGGCGGTGAAATTCGAGTGGAACCACCAAGAGGTAATCATCTACGGCGACGGTAGCAACCCTATCTACAGTCGCCAGACTATCTCTGTGGTTGATGGAAAGCGAAAACTGGGTGGAGGAACTTATCACCATATTGAGCGAGTCAACGCCATTGACAAGAACAAATGGTGGGATAGTAAAATCGAGAGCATACTAAACTTGAATGGATACGAGCCTGGCAAAGGGCTCGGCAAGCACCTTCAAGGAATCTCCAAACCCATCAAGATCAAGAAACATGGTACCACTTTCGGTCTGGAATGTGAGTACACCTGGGAAGAATTCAATAGCTGGTCACCACCTTGGCGCGGTCCTTATTACCAATTGGAGCAGCCGATACTACATCTGGAGCAGATCTTCCAGCATGCCGATGTTATTTATGGGTCAGACGAAGAAGAAGCACTCGTTGCACTGAGGAATTTGTTCCTGGAGGATGACGATATGGATTGATGTTTTATTCTCGAGGAGAAGGGGGAGGAAGTCTCTTCCGTTTAGGCAGTAAGCGAGGGAGCATATCTCAAGAAATGGTCTATCAGGACCACCAGAGCCCGCCGAACCTCGGGGTAGCAAGGTTAAAAAACAAGCATTATTTACTGTTTTATACTAAATAATTTTCCCTTTTTCTGAATCTTTCAATTCCCGCAATAAGTTCTTCAATGTTCAAAACAAGCTATTCAATTTATCAAAGCATTCTCAATTTTTCTTTACGAATACGATATTTATTGTTACCGTTTTCTCTCATTACTTTATCTATACAAAATTACTATTACTTTACTTGATGAACCGATGACTCTGACGTGCATGAGGCGACGCAACAAATGAACATTGATCCAGACAAAGATGATATACCCGACGAAATTGTTAAAGAGGTCGAAAACTTTGAAAATAGACCTAAGTCCAACTTAGATGAGACTGAGGTTATCAACCTGGGAGTTCAAGAAAACATCAAGGAAACACGCATCAGTATTCATTTGTCACCATCAGAAAAGAAATAGTATACAGAATTCCTAAGGGAGTATGAGGACATATTCTCCTGGTCGTACGATGACATGACTGGTTTAAGTACATCCATTGTGGCTCACAAACTGCCGACCAATCCGAAATGTCCACCGGTAAAGCAGAAGCTCAAAAAATTCAAACCTGACATGAGTTTGAAAATCAAAGAAGAAGTTACCAAGAAGATCAATGCCAAAGTTCTCCGGGTGGTTGAATACCCGACATGGTTAGCCAACATCGTACCTGTGCCATAGAAAGATGGGAAGGTCAGAGTCTGTGTCGACTAACGGGATGTCAACCGGGCCAGTCCTAAAGATGACTTCCCCTTGCCAAACAAACACATTCTAATTGATAATTGCGCCAAGCATGAGCTACAGTCGTTCGTGGATTGCTTCGCTGAATATCATCAAATTTGGATGGATGAGGAAGATGCTGAGAAAACAGCGTTCATCACGCCCTTGGGAGTGTACTGTTACAAGATGATGTCGTTCGGTTTAAAGAATGTAGGGGCCACCTACATGATGGCCATGACTACCATATTTCACGACATGATTCACAAAGAGATCGAGGTGTATGTTGACGAACTCATTATCAAATCAAGTAAAGTTGTTGATCATATGGAAGATTTAAGGAAGTTCTTCAACAGGTTGAGAAAATATAATCTGAAGCTGAACCCCAAAAAGTGTGCATTCGGGGTTCTTGTTGGGGAGTTGTTGGGATTTATTGTGAGCCAACGGGGAATAGAATTGGGCCCGTAAAAAGTCAAGGCCATTCAAGAGTTACCGCCGCCAAAGAACAAGAAAAATGTTATGAGATTCTTGGGAAGACTCAATTACATCAGCCGATTCATAGCACAGTCGACAGTCATCTGTGAACCGATCTTCAAAATGTTAAAGAAGGACGATGCAACTAAGTGGACCGAGGATTGTCAAAACATTTTCGAAAGAATCAAGAAGTATCTATCAACACCGCCGGTCTTGGTACCACCTGAGCCAGGCCGACCCCTGCTACTCTACCTTGCCGTACTAGATGTATATTTCGGTTGCGTTCTGGGGAAACATGACGAAACTGGAAGGAAGGAACAAACTATTTATTATCTCAACAAGAAGTTCACTCTGTATGAAGCTCGATATTCTTTGTTGGAACGCACTTGTTGTGCTTTGACTTGGGTCGCTCAGAAGCTGAGGCACTACTTCTGTTCCTATACAACATATCTCATATTAAGGATGGATCCATTAAAATACATCTTTCAGAAACCCATGCCCACTGGCAAGCTAGCCAAGTAGCAAATCATGTTGAGTGAGTTCGACATTATTTATGCGACTCAAAAAGCGGTCAAGGTACAAGCATTAGAAGACCATCTTGCTGAGAATCCTGTGGCCGGAGAATATGAACACCTGAAAATGTATTTTCCTGATGACGTTCGGGAGTTGAGAAAGAGGTTCACAAAGATAGAGTTTTGGCATGTCCCCAGAACCCAGAACGCGTTTGCCGATGCTCTGGCTACCTTGTCATCTATGATTCAACATCCAGACAAAACTTTCCTTGACCCCATTCCAGTGAAAATTCACAGTCAGCCGGCCTACTGTGCCCATGTTGAAAAAGAAGCAGATGGAAATCCTTGGTTTCATGACATCAAGGGATATTTGGCAAGAGAATACCCAGAGCTTGCAAACACCACTCAGAAACGCACACTTCGGAGATTGTCTAATAATTTCTTTCACAGCGGAGGAATCCTGTATAGGAGGACTCCTGATTTGGGGTTATTAAGGTGCGTCGACGCAAAAGAAGCATCAAAACTACTGGAGGAAATTCATTATGGGACATGCGGCCCACATATGAACGGTTTCATTCTAGAAAAAAAGATACTTCGAGCTGGTTACTTCTAGATGACCATGGAAACAGACTGCATCCAGTACGTCCGGAAATGCCACCGCTGTCAGATACATGGAGATATGATAAAAGTACCTCCGAGTGAACTTAATGCAACAAGTTCACCATGGTCGTTCGCCGCCCGGGGCATGGACGTCATTGAACCTATCAAACCTGCCGCCTCCAACGGACACAGGTTTATCCTGGTTGCCATTGATTACATTACTAAATGGGTCGAAGCAGCCTCCTACAAGGCAGTCACCAAGAATGTCGTGGTCGGCTTTGTCCTCGATCGCGTTATTTGTCGGTTCGGAGTTCCAGAGTCAATCATCACCGACAATGGTTCTAATCTCAACAGTGACGTGATGAAAGCCATGTGTGAAAAATTCAAGATCAAACACAAGAACTCCACAACTTACAGACCTCAGATGAATGGAGTTGTAGAAGCCGCTAACAAAAACATCAAGAGGACATTAAGGAAGATGATAGAAAGGCACAAGCAATGGCATGAGAAGTTATCATTCGCCTTATTGGGATATCGCACCACAATCCGCACATCAACCGGGGAAACCCCCTACATGTTGGTTTACGGCACAGAGGCTGTTATTCCTGCCGAAGTGAGATTTCATCTCTCAGAATTATACAAGAAGTTGAGCTCAGCGACGCGGAATGGGTAAGAAACCGTTATGAGAAACTAGCCCTCATAGACGGAAAGAGGATGAACGCAGTTTGTCATGGTCAACTCTATCAGAACAGAATGTCCAGAGCCTTGATCAGAAAAGTCAAGCCAAGACGATTCGCACCAGGGCAGCTGGTGCTAAAGAAGATCTTTCCTCACCAAGACGAAGCCAAAGAGAAATTTTCTCCCAACTAGCAGGGTCCGTACATGTTTCACAGAGTACTGACAGGATGAGCACTTACACTTGCAAAATGGACGGAGAAGTTTGGCCAAAACCAATCAATTCAGATGCAATCAAGCGTTAATATGTGTAATTCCTTATGCTTTTGTCAACAATGTAAATTGGACTACGCTTGACCTGATTCCATTTAAGAGGGATACGTAGGTAGCCCTATGGGTTCGGTCACAATTCAATAAAAATTTGATTTTCCCCCATAATTGGAAACTGGGGCAGAATTTTGAGGAGGACCCTCAAAATTCTGAATCAAGCAGCAGTCTGGAAGCATCCACCTAGCCAACTGGGGCAGAATTTTGTGGAGGACCCTCAAAATTCTGAAGCAAGTTCAGCCAATCGTCGATCAAGCAGCAGTTAGGAATAGTCAACTATCAAACTGGGGTAGAATTTTGAGGAGGACCCTCAAAATTCTGTAGCAAGAGGTTGCAATGCCTCGAACCGCGTCACGGTCGCCAGTTCATCTAAAAATATTTTAGATTATATACTTATATTTTATCTTTACAAAATCATGCATATCTATTTTTGAAACAGCTTGTTTAGCAAACGCTGCCCCCAACAGTACAGACAGTATCATCTGCGAGCAAACAAGTCAAGTAAAGCCGGCAGGGATACGAACTAACCTTCCCCTTTTTTAAAGAACTTACAATTTTTCTTTGGATGCAGGCACAAAGATCGCAAAGACATATCATCCACCCGAAAGACATACAATGTTCAAAGACATGCTCCTCAAACTCGTCGCACATGCCAAATATTTGTTATCACCAGAAACGATGTTTCATTACCACAATGCTCTACCGCAATTTATTACCAGCTAAGAGTTGATGTTGTCAGTCTTTTAATATTGCATAAGGCTACCTTTCTGCCTTCTGAGGTTAAACGCTACCTCTATCTGCATTTACATCTTGCATAAGGCTGCCTTTCTGCCATCCAAGACTAAGCTCTGTCTCCGTCTATACTTCACTTCTTGCATAAGGCTACCAGTCTGCCTTCCGAGACTAAACGTTGTCTCCATCTACATCTGCATTGCATAAGGCTACCTTTCTGCCTTCCGAGGTTAAACGCTACCTGTATCTGCATTTTATCTTCTGCATAAGGATACCTTCCTGCCTTCCGAGGTTAGACACGAACACATCAGCTTCGGACATGACCTTAGATAACACATCGGCCGTTTAAGAATGAAGCTCCTTAAATTTACGGCCTTACTCATTTGCACTCCAAAGATGGCTCTCGACCGAGGCCAGCTGTTCTCGAAGACTGTCTTTTTCAGAAGCCAAGCGGTCCATACTTTGCCTCCACCCGAGGGTTACAACCTCTTTGGTCTTAAGCTCTTCTCAAAGTTGCTCCACCAGGTCAGCCTTCTCATGGGAACTGCTAGGGTGGACCATTAGACGCCAAAACAAATAAGCACAAAATATTCCCACAAAGGCTATATTACCTGTTTTACGAGCTCGGCCCGCTCTTGGGCATATTTCACCGAACTTGCTATAAGATCATTGAGCTCCCCCTCTATTTTGGCATAAAGAGCCTTGAGTTCATCTCCGACATGAGCTTCTTGAGCTCATATTCACAATGGGCAATCTCAGCTCGAGACTTGGAGAAAGCTTGATCGAAGAGCATCACGACCTAAACACAAAGTAAGGAGGTCAAAAATGCAAGAATCAAACTCTAAATATAGTTGATAAGTCAAAGTTTACCTCTTTTCGGATCTTCTCAGCCTCTTCGAAGATGAACGAGGTGTCAAGGTTGAGGCCCTCCTGATCCCGGCAAGGCATTCACCAAAGATGTCATTCTCCCCGTGGGATGTTCCTACATCAGGATTCTTTATATCTTGGGCATCCCGTATTTGCCCTGTATAAAATGTCAGTCTTGGTGGAGAGTCATCCACATCAATTACCCCGAGTGGCTCAATCGGGGCCTTTTCCTGCCTTCGAGCAGCCTCAAGGTTGGGTTCTCCCAGCTCATGGACCAAGTGCCCTTCCGCACAAGGCATATTCTTGTCATCAGTCGGCTTGGGGACTTTGCTCGAGCCCCTCTCGGAGATCTCCTCAACTTGAGATTGAACCACCTCGGCAGCCTTTGGTTCAGCAGCCTTTGAAGAATCGGTGCCTCCTTATCTCTGAGCTACTAACGGGCGGGCATCGCCTTCGCCCTCGGCCTCATCTCCCTCTTCGTCCTCAATGCGAAGATCTGCAGCAGTTTCAGGAGTCAAAGCCACCGTATCGGCCCTAGGTTTTCGAAGCTTGGCCTTTTTTGGCTTCGGGGACTCCGTCGGTGAACCTTTTCTTCACTCTTATCCTGGGCGGGTTTTGGGGTCTCTCCCTCGCCTGGTGGGGGCGGCCTCATCGAAATAGCATCACCGAGGCCTGTACAAGAACAAGGTTAAGTGTATTTTAAGGGGTATTTCACTAAGAGATTTAAATATGCAAATAATATGAACTCACCATGGTTTTTGGCCTCCCATAAGCCTTTGGCCAAATTGCTCCAAACACGCTTGGCATATGTGGAAGTGGAAGCCAGTTGCCGAACCTAGCCTGGGAGGTCCGCAATTGAACTTGGATACCATTCGACGGCTGTATCATCAAAAGGGAGTTAGTTAGAAGGAAAGGGAAAGCATTTAAGTAATGAAACACATTTGATAAGTCTATACTTATTCTTCATATTGCATTCCTCGGGGAACGACATCTTTTCAGCAGGAATCAGGTCGAAGGTCCTGACTCGGACGGAGCGGCTCATCCACCATCGGTCTTTATCTTCATCGATGCTAGCAATGAAAGACTTCGAAGATCAACATTGCAATTTTATCAGGCCACCTCAATAGAGATGAGGACTGTATAGTCTGATTAAATGGTCGAGGGTAAAGGGCATCCCGTCGACCTTGCTCGAAAAATCCCTAATTAAGTGAACAATTCGCCAGAAGAAAGGGTAGATCTGGACGAGCAACACCCGATATTATCGACAGAAGTCGAAAATCAGTGGATCTAGAAGGGGCAAAGAAGGTTCTACGGGACCTAAAGTGAACGGGTATGTGTATACTCTTAGGTAACCTGCTTTGTACGTGGTAATGTCCTCCTCAGGTGAAGGGATCTCCACCTGTACTTCATCTCCCCAACGGCAATCGACTTTCACTTCTCGACTCCAGTTATTAAGCTAATATGCCGAGACATGGGTCCGCACCATCCTAGAACCGCAGTGGGTCTATCGATCTTAAAGTTGGAAGACGTATCACAAGGCCCAAGGGTGCATTCCTCAATACGGGGAGGTACTACCGCTTTACTCTTCGATGGGCGTGAAGACGAAGAGGCTTTCTCTTTTTATGGAACTGTCTTAGAAGTTTTTGCCATTTTTGTGTAAAAAATTCAGAAGAAGAAGAAGATGCTGGTTACAAAATGGGCACAAGAAAGGGGTAAGTGCAGAGAGGAGTTGATGAAGACTTAGAGATGACTGTTGAATGTAAAAGTTTGAAGAGTGAAGGATTGGAGTATTTATAGAGGCTATCTAAGCGTGTTGGAGAAGCTGAACAGACGACCAATAGTCATCCTCATTGATGGCTTTTTTGAAAACCGTGCGGACGTGACCTTTGCACGACCTTTCAGTCATACCAACCACTGACCTCACGAGACTGACATCATGATTGGGACGCCGAAGGGGAGAGAATCAAATCGATTCTTATCTTTTCATTCTAAGAAATGCGAGGACTATCTATATATAGTCAAAATCAAGGAGCCCAATTTCGAAGTCCTAAGTTGCCATGAGTCCGAGTCCGGGCAACTCAAAGTAGGGGTCAAGCCCAGCTGAGGAACACACACCTCGAAGGATGAAATCGGAGACCCGACATGGCCTACTTCGAAGACAATACAATTTTGATGACACTCAAGAAAGAGCGGGAATCTCTCAAGGACACGTGGATCAGGGCGTGAATTGTGGGATAAGATTTGTACGAAATTGTACAAATCCGTACTAGGTTGTTATACAGTTGTACCAATAATATTATTTTCTCATAATTAGAAATGTACCGTATTAGGGTTTTTCCCTACTGTATAAAGGGGACCCCTTTCATTTGTAAAATTTATCTCACTCACGGCAACAGAACATTCTACTCTGCATTCTCGTTTACTGTGCTCCATAATTGTTCTTTAGCTTTATTGCTCTTACTTTATTGTTAATACTCTATTGTTCTTAACGTACCCTCGAGGCCCCCGAGGGTATCGAGCTCGAGGTCCCCATTTCTCTAACAACACTGGTTTGGTTCATAAATTCTTCTTACCTATACTTAATATTACTTGTTTATTCACTAGTATTGGAATAAATCACATATATTTAAGACCACAAATCATATTTAATTGTTACTTGTATTTTTTGAGGTAAACAATGAATAACTAGCCCTTAAAATTACAAAGTTAATAGGGAAGAAAATGGGTAAAGAAAGAGGAAAGCTTTTAATTTTACGAAACTCAGAGAATTGAAAAGGAAAAGGGACAAAAATTAGAGGTAAGAAAAGTTAGCAATAATGCAATACATGAAGATTAGACATCCCTCGCTATTAACCGTGTAGAGAGAGATGCTCTTCCTTCTCTCTAAACTCACAACCAACTATTCAACCCATCAGCAACTATAACGATGGATAACAACAAAGATCCAAACAGTAACCTAAACGATAACAATAACGAACCCCCCAATATTAGTAATATGCAATTAGATGAAACCACTCATGTTCCCAAGCCTAGAACTTTTCTTCAAACTTTGGTTAATGATGATAAAATAGCCAATAGTACTATCCAAAAAAATGTAGAGCAAAATCTAAACCTAGAAGATGAGAGGCTAAACAACGGTCAAGACGATTATATCTTTATCCCCATTACAACGGAAGATAAATGCTGGTTATATACACCATGGCTAAATTCTGTAATAGTAAAGGTATTTGGAAGAAAGATTACTCATCAACTACTACAAGCTAAACTAATCACCCTATGGAACCCTACGGAGCAACTTGTACTAACTGACTTGGGCTCAGATTTTTTTCTAATAAAATTCAAAAGAGAAGAAAACTTTCTCAAAGCCATGCATGGAGGGCCTTGGTTTGTATTAAACCATTTTCTATCCGTTAGGAAATGGGAGCCTAAGTTCATCGCCTCCTCAACACAGCTAACATATTCTGCAATATGGGTAAGATTGTCGGAATTACCAACTAAGTTCTATGATGAACAAATATTACACAGGATTGGTTCCAAATTAGGACAGCTACTTAAGGTGGATGCCTGCACATCTTCCACTGCACGGGGACGATATGCTAGGATATGTATTGAAGTTGCACTAGAACGACCATTAAAAACTCACCTTCTTATAGGGCATCATAAACAAGTCCTAGTTTATGAAGGATTGAATATACTATGTACTAAGTGTGGTCGATTTGGTCATGCAACATCTCATGTTCCTTTGTTCAAGAACAACCTCTAAAGCAAGGGGCTACTACAAACACAACTAATATACTCTCAGGCGATGATGAATCTGGTTCAAGCTGGAAAACTGTCCAGTTCTCAAAGAAGTTTTGGGCAAAAGGAAAGGGGACTACTCAGGCAGGGCATACCAGGGCGGCTAGGGAGGCGGCAAGAGAAGGACTACTGGACAAAGGTAAACAAATTATCTCTAATGGGCCATTACAAGCCCAACTGCTACAAAAAGATCTAGATCAGTCCACAAATCATATTAGTATTCCCTTTCACAAGTTTGAAGTTCTAATGGACCTTGACATGGGTCCAAACATACACTCGAAACTAACCTAAAAGCAAAGGCCAAGCCCATCAAATATTGATACAATTGATCCCTGCCTATCAGCCTCTATTAAGGACAAATTTCCTAAATAGTACACACAAGAGATAGAGACTAAGACCACCCCCTCCAAGCATAACACATTTAATGCTACCTATACCCACTCATCAAATCCTACTCACACATTAGGTCTTACTTCCACATCCACGGTAACACCCTCACACACGACACCTAAGGTAGTCAATTCAGCCCAAGAGGCTTTGAAAACTAACGGCCAATCAACAATACCCAAGACTACACCAAACGATTACCCCCATGTGATGACTCTCATACACTCAATACTACAAAGTTAGAGTCTACACAATCATCTTCTCTTCTTTAACATAACTCCAACACTACATCTTCCTCACATACGGTTGAAAGTAACTCCACACAATCCCAGTGCACTATGCACAGTCATGCAACATCCAACTTTAACACCAAATGCCAACAACAACCCACGAAGGAACCTGGACAACAACTAGTTGTTCCAAGTCCCACGACTGAGCATGCATGGACCTCCCATTACACATGTTAACAACCCCCTAGTCTACACATCTCAACCATAGATGATGGACCTTCCTCTGCAATCCTGGCTCGAAATGGGATTACAAGGACATGCTCTAGTATTTACGATGGAAATCAATGGGCAGGAGGTAATTCTACTCCTACAGAACCCATCTCATCTAGCGGAGATTGTAACGGAAGACATGAGGCTAGGGATGGAAGCTGTGTCTCAGAACCAGTGGTACACGACCCAGCAGCCATACCTACTAGAGCATCATGCATCAACCTCAATTCCTCCTCACTGGGCCCTTCCCATGTATACACCACACTCAGCTCTCAACCCACTCTCTTATCTACTTCCTTTCTATCCACCACATCACATGGGGCAAATTTATGCACCGTGGTTCTAGAATCTAACCTCATTAAACCTACTTCGCCATATTCGACAACAAGCAGTCCATCGAACCACTAACTTCACCAAACAGCCCATCAACCACTCCACCTCCATCTCCTAAAGAACTAGATATGGATACAAGACACGAGTTAGCTCAGATCTTGGCGGAGCTCAGGGAGACAAGGATGGAGTTCCTATGGTTAAAAAGCATCCAGTTTTACAACCTAAAGGAACAATACAAAAAAAATATCATCCTCAAGTATCCACCGGAAATGATAAGATGCAGCCTCAACTTCAGAGTCAACACAAATCGAGAGGCAGAAAAATACTCGATGGTGATAATTCCGACTCTTCCTCAACTCCCCTCTCCAGTGGAGACTCAAGGACAGATGCCAAATCAGGCAGAAGTCCATATGAACCCTAGTTCCCCTCCTATTGTCCCCCTTATTAAAATCATGAATATATTAGTTTGGAACTGTAGGAGATCACATAATCAAGAATTTCGGCGTCACTTTAGGTCGCTATTAGATAACCACAGGCCAGTTCTTGCTATCTTACTGGAAACACACATGTATGATCATGATAGGCTTCGTGAAGCCTTACAATTCACTAACATGGCTCAGGTGTCTGCAAATGGGCTAATTGGAGGGCTGGTCGTTATGTGGAATGAAGAACATATCAAAGTAGAGGAGCTTAGGATGACTGAGCTAGAAATCCAGTGCATCATCTAGGTATGTCCAACTAAACCTAAATGGATATTGTCAGCCATTTATGCTAGTTCAACTGCACCTTTACGTTCTAATCCTTGGGAGAGCTTGATGTATATGCATGACAACTACAATATGCCTTGGCTAATTGGGGGAGACTTCGATGAGATTCTATTTTCCAAAGAAAAATTTGGAGGCTTACCTATTAGGATTAATAGAGTAGACAAATTTGCTAGATGTATCAACTACTGCAAATTAATTGACCTAGGATATAAAGGTAGTAGATTTACCTGGACTAATAAATTAAAAAACGGATATACTATTCTAGAAAGACTTGATCATTTTTTGGCAAACTATGATTGGATTAATATGTACCCGGAGGCAAAAGTGCAACACTTGCCTAGAACTTATTCTGATCATTGCCCACTACTACTAAAATCAGAAGCTCATATTAATATACCAGTCAAAATATTTAGGTTTGAACCTATGTGGGTTTCTCACCCACAATTTCATTAACTAGTTCAACAAACGTGGTCACAAGACCATAATTTGTTAGATACTACAAACAATTTCCAGGAAGTAGTAACTGATTGGAATAAGAAAGTATTTGGTAATATTTTTGCTCGTAAAAGAAAGTTGCTAGCAAGATTAGAGAGAATTCAATCCTCCCACAACTATCTATGCAGTCTCTATCTACTGAACCTAGAAATTCAATTATCACATGAGTTTAGTAATATTCTTAGGTTAGAAGAGGACTTTTGGAGGCTAAAGTCAAGTCTAAATTGGTTTAATAATGGTGATGCAAATACTAAGTTTTTCCATATGTCCACTCTTCATAGACGAAGGAGAAATAAAATAACTTCATTAAAAGACACTGTGGGAAATTGGTACCATGACCAAATGGACATTAATAATATTATCCAAAACTTTTACGTCAATTTATTTACAACTTAACAAAACCACTTTAATATCTCCTTTGGGACAACACCAACATGCTCTATTTATGAGGAGTTACTAACTACACTAGCTGAGCCTCTACAAGATAGTGAGATTACTAAATCCCTAAGTAGTTTTAAACCATATAAGGCTCCGGGGCCGGATGGGATACACCCTTATTTTCACCCAAATACTGGCATATCATAGGTAATAAAGTAAAAACGTTTGCCATGGTACCTTCAATTCAGAGACAATTCCTCCTTTGCTAAATCAAACTTATATTTGCCTAATTCCAAAAGTTAGACATCCCAAGATTATTCAGCAGTACATGCCTATTAGCCTTTGTAACACTACTTACAAAATAATTACCAAAATCATTGTCAATAGGATTAAGCCAATTCTTCAATCAATCATAGGCCCAACACAAACTAGTTTCTAATAGGGTATGAGGACATCTGATAATGCCATCATAATGCAAGAAGTATTATAAATGAAAGGAATGAGGGGCTATATGTTATTAAAATTGGATTTAGAAAAAGCTTTTGATAGACTAGAATGGTCTTTCATTAGATCTACTTTGATCTACTTTGGCTTTCCTAAGTCAATGATAAATCTAATAATGTCATGTGTTACTACTACAACTACCTCAATACTCATCAATGGGTCCCGAACTCCTTACTTCACCCCTAAACGGGGCATTAGACAAGAAGACCCATTATCCCCATACATATTTATTCTTTGTATGGAAATGTTCTCCAGATGTATCAACCTTTCGGTAGATTATCTTCAGTGGCAACCTATTAGTATTTCTCTCATGTCCAAGATTGTCACACCTTTTCTTTGCTTACGATATACTTTTATTCTCCAAAATAACTCCCAAAAGTTGCTACGCCATTATAGACGTACTAAATCTTTTCACTAGAGTCTCCGGTCAAAAAATCAATATCGAAAAATCTTAGATCTTTTTTTCAAATAATTTCCCAATGCAGGACAAAAATCTAGCCCTAAGCTGCTTTCAAATTGCTGAAGGATCCAATTTTGGGAAATATCTAGGTTTTCCTATCTTTCGCACAAGACCTAAGAATAGTGATTTTCAGTTTATACTTGATAATATGGCAGTAAGTGACACCCTTATTAAGTCCACACTAATTAACCTACCAAATCATGTTATGCAATATATTAACATTCCATCATCTATTATTAAAAAAATGGAACAATATCAGAATTTTTTTTTATGGGAGACAACTTCCTCAAAACGTAAAATTACACCTTTTAAAATGGGAAAAAATAACCAAACATGTAAAAGAAGGTGGATTGGGCATCCAAAGTCTTAAACACAAAAATAATGCCTTATTGGAAGGGTTAGCATGGACGGCTTTCCATTCACCTAACACCTTATGGGCCAAAGTTCTAATTAAAAAATTCCTTAACAAAAAGCCATCTACATATTACTCCGCTACATGGCGTAACATTCTGAAGGGCTGGAACCATTGTCAGTTAGGCTTGCAATGGAATATAGGAACAGGTACTCAGATTAAACCCTAGACGGATTGTCGAATTAAAAATGGAATAACAGTTAGGCCCCTCATCAGTGGCCCTCTAACAAGGGAAACACAAAATATAAAATTAAGTACCATCCACACTTCAAATGGCTGGAACTTTTCACTGATTCCTTTTGACTTACCTAACGACATAAAAGATACAATTACTACCCAATATACCTATTGCTACAGCAATAAGCCAGATAGGATCTATTGGGGTTTAACTAGTAATGCAAAATTCACTATTAAATCTATGTACCAAACTCTTAGCCAACAACTTACTGAAAATCATGCTCTAAACTATGACTTAAGATGGATTTGGAATTTACCAATCCATCCAAAAATTAAATATTTTATTTGGTTGCTTAGCCACAATAGATTGCCTACTTTGCAATACCTCCAAACACGCAAGATAATTACTAACAGTACGTGCTCCGTTTGTCTTCAAGGTGAGGAATCTAGTAAGCATATTTCTTTGGACTGCTTCAATGCAAAAATCTACTGGGAGAATATAGGATTGGAAAATCATATAACAACTCTCACAAATTCACCCAATCCTAAAGATTGGCTCAAACAACTTATATATTACCATGATATACAATTCCCTAACAAATTTAATCCCAGGACATTTTTTAGCATTAAGCCTTTGGAACATTTGGAATACTAGAAATACGAACTTATATGAAAATTGTCACGACCCGAAATCCCACCTTCAGGCCGTGATGGCGTCTAACGTTGAACCCGCTTGACAAGCCAACATTTGAATTAAATTGACTTATTATTAATTAAATAACCCAAAATAACTAGGACAATTATAATTAAAAAAATGCAGAAGTAATACAAAATTCAAGAATTCAATAGAAGCCACGTAACAATTTTACTTAAATACAACCCCAGAAACCGGTGT
This sequence comes from Nicotiana undulata, assembly GCA_005239495.1. Lineage (NCBI taxonomy): Eukaryota > Viridiplantae > Streptophyta > Magnoliopsida > Solanales > Solanaceae > Nicotiana > Nicotiana undulata. Next base: position 36,920 of record MDKH01120362.1, on the reverse strand, counting down.
CAAAATCTCACGAACAATCTAAGAGTTTACTAAACACAATGGTCTGAAATAATTAGATACAACTATCTTGGAACTACTGAAATAAGACAGAAAATGAGAGAAAAGAGTAAGAGGTGACGCCAAGGCCTGCGGACGTCTGCAGAACTACCTCGGTGTCGTCGTGGACTGAAGGATACTCCCTCGCTCAATGTTGTCCGGCGCGGTAATCTGCATATCATAGAGAATTGCAGGTGTAGCATCAGTACAACTGACCCCATGTACTGAGTAAGTGCCGATCGTAACCTCGGTGAAGTAGTGACGAGGCTAGGACACGACAACAATTAACACTTGTGCAGTTAAATAATATAACATGAAGTAATGACAGGAAACGAACAAGTAATACAACTACGGGGGGAGAACATGCTGGGGATAAAGGGGCCACAACTGTTAAAAACAACAGAACAAGATAATAATTGAAATGTAGAAATAATAACAGGAACTTAACAGCTCGGAACAAGTAAATAAACAGATAAAGGCACGACATGTCCCCTCGTGCGTAACCTCACAATCACTCAGCACAGAATTTCCCCTCACGCATAAATAAGTAAATCACTCGACACGGAATGTCCCCTCGTGCATAACCTCACAGTCACTCGGCACAGAATGTCCCCTCGTGCTAAACCTCACAATCACTCGGCACGGAATGTCCCCTCGTGCATAACATAAATAAAAGCAACAATTAGACAGGAAAATACAACAATAGGAAACCTCGAATACACAGAAATATTCAACAAAAATTCTATCGTCCCGGCAAGGGACTCAGCTATAACCAATCTCACTCAGAGGTATAATTCAACAATATAATCCTCAACCAAACGAATAATCCAAATAACTTTCCACATCATTAAGTACTCTTAATATACCACTTCCTGTGTGATACTAAATCCGTAACACAAAGAATATCAAAGAACACAATGAAAATTATCAAGTTCGACTCACAGGCATGCTTGACCACAACATATAGGTGCCCGTCACCTCACCTATACGTCAGACATGATATAACACATATCATATAAGACTCTATACCTATTCCCTCAAGCTAAGGTTAGGCCAAACACTTACCTCGGCTCTACAAATGCAAATCAAGCCTCTAGCACCGCTTTTCCTCTCGACTCCGACTTCGAAATAATCGTATCTGGGCATAATCGACTCAATAATATCAATAATTACTCAACAATTCAATTCCAATGCCTAATTATAGAATTCCCAACATTCTTCCAAAAATTCAAAAATTCGACCCTGGGCTCGCTTGGTCTAAACACGAGGTTCGGACCAAAACCCGATCACCCATTCCCCCACGAGCCAGAATATACAACTCTTTTTGAAATCCGACCCCAAAACGAGGTTGAATTCCCAAAAATTCAAAAAGTCCTCACTCTACCCAAATCCCCAATTTCTACCCGTTAAAACCCTAGCATTCTTGATGATATTTGATGAAAAACATTAGAAAGTTGATGGAAATCAGTCAGTGATCCGAATATAATTTTTTTTTAAAATTCATTTCTCGGACTTGGGACCTCGGAATTCGATCCGAGCATACGCCCAAGTCCCATATTTTCCTAGCGGGTCTGTTTACCAAATTTTTTGACCAAAGTCAACTTTATTTAATTAATTATTATCAAAACATCATTTTTATCAATTTCTCACATAACGGCTTCCTGACTACACACCCGGGCTGCACACGCATATCGAGGTGAGATAAACGGTGGCTTTTAGGGCCTCGGAACACAAATTAAGTTAAAATTGTACCGGATGACCCTTTTGGGTCATCACAAAAGTACAAATAGATCTATTAGCATAAATACTACTATACAACTAGCAACGAAATATTGCTACTTTGTAAACCCCATAACAACACCCATATTGCAAACCAAGGTTCCTTTAAAATGGATACCTCTGAAACCCAGTATATACAAGCTTAATATAGATGGAGCCAGTAACTGCTCCCCCACAAATGGCATAGAGGTATAATCAGAAATCGTAATGGTGAGTGGATAAAAAAATTTATAGGTAACCTATGTAAACAAACTATTTTGGCAACATAATTATATGCTCTTCTCCAGGGCCTTATTCTAGCTAAGGAAAATAACCTCATTCTGTTCCAAGTGGAACTGGACGCCAAAGAGGTAATCACACTACTGTATATTCATAACTGGCACTTGGCTAATCTCGTCTATGATTGCAGGCACCTACTCAGGTTGCTCCATGATCCACTACTTAGCCATGTTGTGATGACCCAAAAGATCATCCTATGTAAATTTAACTAAAACTGTGTTCTGAGGCCCTGAGAGCCTCCGTTAATCTCACCTCGACGTGCGTGTGCAGCCCGGGCACGTAGCCGGGAAGCCTTTATGTGGAAATTTGATAAAAAGTTAAATTTATGATAATTAATTAAATAAAGTTGACTTTGGTCAATATTTTTGGTAAACAGACCCGGACCCGCGATTTGACGGTCCCGGAGGGTCCGTAGGAAAATATGGGACTTGGGCATATGCTTGGAATCGAATTCCGAGGTCCCAAGTCCGAGAAATGAATTTTTAAAGAAATTTGTTTTCTGAAAATAATAAAGGCTTTTGAAAATGAACTTTGATGTGAAAACTGCGTTACCGGGCCCGTATTATGGTTCTGGAGCGCGGAACAGGTTTAATATGGTGATTATGCATTTTCTGTAAAATTGGGTAAGAAACAGACTTGGTTTGACGTGTTTCGGATAAAAAAATGGGAAATTTAGAAGTTTGTGAAGTTTGAGAAAATTCTATAGATTTTGGAGTTTAATTCATTGTTTTTGATGTTATTTTGGTGGTTTAATTAATTGAATAAGTCCGTAAGATATTTATGAGGTTGTGTGTGCAATTGGTTTAGAGCCCCGAGAGCTCGGGTGGGTTTCGGGTAGGTATCGGAGTGCAAAAAGTTAGAAAAATTTGGTGTTCTAATGCATCTTCTGGTGTCTGATGTTTTATTCAGTGCAATCGCATACATAGCTCCGCGATCGCATAGAGCTAGGTGTAGGGGGAGGTCAGTTCCTCTATGCGATCGCATATCACTGTTCGCGATCGCATAGAGGTATATGAGGTCTGGGCGGGGGCTGGCTAGGTACTCTTCGCGATCGCAAGGTCTAGTTCGCGATCGCATAGGGTGGAGTCCTTGAATTATGCGATCGCAATCACTTGTTCGCGATCGAAGTGAGGGGGATCCCAGCTCCTTCTTCGCGATCGCATTCTTTCAGCCGCGATCGCAGAGTGTAGGGACCAAACTCTCCGCGATCGCATAGCCATTCCCCCGACTGCGATGCACGTTTTCGCCCAGTTATTTTAAAAGCTCCAAAACAGAATACTATTACGGGATTATCATTCACCATCTTCTTCCTCTCCAAGACCCTATAGGCGATTCTCAAGCGAGTTTTCTCCCATAGCCACTTAGGTAAGTGATCCTAACACTAATTTCTTCAATTTTCCTTTATCAATCACTAGAATCTAGGGCTAAAATCATGAAATTAAGGTAGAAATTAGGGGTTTTGGGTAGAGTTAGGGTTTATGGAAATTTTGGGAATTCAACCCCGTTTCGGGTTCGGATTTCAAAAAAAATTATATATTCGGGCTCGTGGGGGAATGGGTTATCGGGTTTTAGTCCGAACCTCGAATTTGGACCAAGCGAGCCCGGGGTCGAATTTTGGTATTTTTTGGAAGAATGATGGGAAATGTATGATTAGGCTTCGGAATTGAATTATTGAGTCATTATTGATGTTATTAAGTCGATTATGTCTAGATACTATCGTTTCGGAGTTGGATTCAAGAGGAAAGGCTGTGATTGAGGCTTGACTTGCATCTTTTGGAGCCAAGGTAAGTGTTTGGCCTAACCTTAGCTTGAGGGAATAGGTATAGAGTCTTATTTGCTATGTGTAATTCATGTCCAACGCATAGGTGATGTGACGAGTACCTATGTGTTGTGGTCAAGCATGCCCGTGAGTCAAAATGTGACAAATTATACTGTGTTCTTGATATTCTCCGTGCTATGAATAATTGGTGATTTAGAAGTGATACATTGATGTTGTTTCATGACGTGGGTAGTTATTGATTAATTATTCAGTTGAGGATTTTTATTGTTGAAATTATGCCTCTGAGAGAGATTGGTTATAGCTGAGTCCCTTGTCGGGACGATAGAATTTTGTTGGTTATTTCTATACATTTAGAACTTCTTATTGTAAACCTTTATATTGAATTGTTGTTTCTGTGTACATTATGCACGAGGGGTCATTCCGTGCCGAGTGATCGTGAGGCTATGCACGAGGGGACATTCCGTGCCGAGTGATTATTATTTATGCACGAGGGAACATTCCGTGCCGGGCGACTGTGAGATTATGCACGAGGGGACATTCCGTGCCGAGTGACTTTATTATTTATGCACGAGGGGACATCCGTGCCGAGTGATTGTGAGGCTATGCACGAGGGGACATTCCGTGCCGAGTGACTTTATTATTTATGCACGAGGGGACATCCGTGCCGAGTGATTGTGAGGCTATGCACGAGGGGACATGCCGTGACTTTTTGATGCTTATTTACTTGTTTTGAGATGTTAATTCCTATTTTACTCCTATATTTTAGTTATTACTTAATTCTACTGTGTTAGTAATTGTTTCCCTTTTATCCCCAGCATGTTCTTCCCTGTAATTGTACTTCTAGTTTATTTCTTGTTATATTATTGAATTGCACGTGTATTAATTGCGGTCGGGTCCTAGCCTCGTCACTACTTCGCCGAGGTTAGGCTCGGCACTTACTCAGTACATGGGGTCGGTTGTAGTGATGCTACACCTGCACTTCTTTATGTTGTGCAGATTACGCAGCCGGACCCGGTAGACATTGACGGAGGGAGTATCCTTCAGTCCATTCAGGAGACATAAAGGTAGACCCGAAGACGTTCGTGGGCCTTGGCGTCACCTTTTACCCTTCTCGTTCAGTTCTGTCTTATTTTTATAGTCCAAAGACAGTTATATGTATTTATTTTTCAGACCCTTTGTATTCAGTAGTCTCATGGACAGTTCGTGAGTTAGTGACACCAGTTCTGGGATAAATTTACGGGATTCATTTCAAGGCTTGTTATATAGTTCTCAAATTAGTTAAATTTCATATTGTTAATCACAGTTGCCTTAGTTATTCTGTTCTTTTTAACTGTTAATGAGTTTATTTATTTAAAACATTGGCTTGTCTAGCAAGTTCAACATTAGACGCCGTCACGGCCTGAAGGTGGGATTTCGGGTCGTGACACATGCATACAAATAACATAATAGATTAGCAGATAACCTAGTAAGTACAGAGAGTTTTTTGGAAGGAAACTTTCAGCTACAAATTTTTGATTATCCGCCACCTTTTGCAGTACAAACTTGGGCAGAAGACAAACAGGGTTTATACATTTTGCGCGCAATACCACTGACATGTCCAAAGGAAAATGACTCCATCAATGGAGATATAGCCATAGTGCTATTAGTTCAACCTGTAATAGTGCTATTATAACTACTAGTAGTAGTAATAGGGTGCGACCTGTGCACCATCCTTCTCTGTATGCAGCACTTTAATATATAAACTCTCTATCTTTTTCTACCAAAAAAGAAAAGACCTTAACACAGGGACTGAATGATGGAAAAGACATTCTAGAGAGATGAAATAGCTAGCTGTGGGGACCTTTTTTTTTTGTTTTAGCGAAACATTATGTGTCCGTACGCCGCGGGTTAAGGAGGGCACTGTACACGGGTTACCAAAAATAAAAGGGATTTTTTTATCTCTATACATTATTTGAAACCTTATTACGAAAAATATACATGTATTTGTAATCCGACCTAAACACATTTTAGTTACAAAATATATATAAACCACCTTAAAAAGCTCCCACAATCAAGGGATTTAGTTACACCCTTTTCCTTTTTTTTCTCCTCTTCTCTTTCCTTATTTTCTGCCATTATCGGCAGCGCCTTCAATCATCGTATTCTCAGTAATGCCATTTTTTAAAAACTGAATTCGATAACTCCAGCAATTTCTACAATGAAGTCTGGTGTACAGACTGAGACTTCTGTTTATTTGCAAAAACTATAAGTTACTCATTGTGTGTTTTTGGACTTTAATTAATCTTTACAAGCACTTTGTTATATTGAGGGAAAATGAGTTAAAGCAACAAAGTAGTTCAAAATTGATTTATTATATATTTATCTTACAGATTTATGTAAATAAAATGACAGTTTTATTTAACACATTAAAATATAAATATTAGCAATTTTATGGCTTATACATAAATAAATCATAGAATTATTCCACTCCACTATTTGAGTGTAATCCAGTTTTATAATAATATTTATGATTCAAAAATATGCATCTGGTAAGTTATTTATAAGTACAAATAGAGGAAAGAAAACGTATTCACAAAAACAGTTGATTCCTAAGTTCATAATTTGAATTGCAGTGTCCGAGTTCGAACCAAACAACATCTTAATTGTAACAGTTGATTTCCTCTTTTATTTCTATTAATCTAAATAGTAAAAGTAAATTTCATACAACTAGTTATATATTGTACAACTTATCTACAACTTTCATACATCATAATTTGAATTGCAATGTTAGAGTTCGAACCAAACGACATCTTAAATGTAACATTTGATTTTCCTCTTTTATTTCTATTAATCATACATAGTAAAAAATAATAATCATACAACTAGTTATATATTATACAACTTATCTACAATTTTCATACATTATATACAACTACAATATCATATGTCTTTTATATATTTGGTATCTGAATTATACATAGTAAAAATAAATTTTATACAACTAATTATATATTATACAACTTATCTATAATTTTCATACATTATTTCTACTCAGTTATATACAACTACAAATATCATACAACTTAAATACAATTTTTATACAATATTGTTCAACTTTCATACAATAGTTAAATAAATAAATAAATATATATATATATATATATATATATAAATAACATAATATAATTTTTCTACAATTTTACTACAATTTCGTAAGTATAATGTATGTCATGTCTTCTTCTTCTTCTTCTTCTTCTTCGAGTTTCAATCCGAAATTCAGCCAAAGTCATGTCTAATCTTCACCAAAACACCCTCAAAATTGAGATATAAATTTCAAACCACATTCCCAATTGTTTGCAACAACACTCAATACAAACAAAAAATGGTTTTTGAAAACCCAACTTCAAATTCAAAGCTTCAAAGCTTTTTAATGGCTGTCAGTGGTGTAATTGCTGCTCTCTTTTCCTTTGCTTTACATTACTGGAATTATGGATTGAGACATAGAGAGTGACGTAGAGAGAATTCCCAATTATTTGCAACAACACCTAATTCAAATAAATAATATTTTTTATGCACGACGGGACATTCCGTGCCGAGTGACTTTATTATTTATGCACGAGGGGACATTCCGTGCTGAGTGATTGTGAGGCTATGCACGAGGAGACATGTCGTACTTTTTTGCTGCTTATTTACTTGTTTTAAGATGTTAGTTCTTGTTTTACTCCTATATTTCAGTTATTACTTAATTCTACTATGTTAGTAATTGTTGCCCCTTTATCCCCAGCATGTTCTTCCCTGTAATTGTACTTCTTGTTTATTTCTTGTTATATTATTGAACTGCACAGGTATTAATTGCGGTCGGGCCCTAGCCTCATCACTACTTCACGAGGTTAGGCTCGGCACTTACTCAGTACATGGGGTCGGTTGTACTGATGATACACCAGCACTTCTTTATGTTGTGCAGATTACGCAGCCGGACCCGGTTGACATTGACGGAGGGAGTATCCTTCAGTCCATTCAGGAGACATCAAGGTAGACCCGCAGACGTTCGTGGGCCTTGGCGTCACCTTTTACCATTCTCCTTCAGTTCTGTCTTATTTTTATAGTCCAAAGACAATTATATATACTTATTTTTCAGACCTTTTGTATTTAATAGTCTCATAGACAGTTCGTGAGTTAGTGACACCAGTTCTGGGATAAATTTACGGGATTCATTTCAAGGCTTGTTATATAGTTCTGAAATTAGTTAACTTTCATATTGTTAATCACAGTTGCCTTAGTTATTCTGTTTTCTTTTAACTGTTAATGAGTTTATTTATTTAAAATATTGGCTTATCTAGCGAGTTCAACGTTAGACGCCATCACGGCCTGAAGGTGGGATTTCGGGTCGTGACAAGCTAGTATCAGAGCTCTAGGTTGCTTAGGTCTCACAACTCACAGACGAACTTGGTAGAGTCTGAGGGATCGGTACGGAGAGGTCTGTACTTATCCCCCAGAGGCTGCAAAGTTAGGAATGACTTCGTATTTCTTCTTCTTTGTCGTGCGACTTGAATTCAAAATGCTAATTGAATTTCTATTCTATTCCCTCGCAGATGGCGAGGACGCATGCTTCCCCAGGTTCCGATTGGCGGCCTGATACTCCTGTTGCAGCTCCTACGAGGGTCCGAGGCCGGGGCAGGGCTCAGCCCCGAGCAGCAGCCCTAGCGGAGGATCCTCAGGTTGAGTTCACCGAGGAGATTCCCGCTCAGACAGTCCCAGTTGGACCATCTCAGGTCCCAGAGGGAGTCATTGCTACCCCGGTGCTTCATGACGCTCTAGTCCGCTTGGTGGGACTCATGGAGAGTGTGGCTCAGGCCGATCTTCTTCCTACTGCACTAGCCGTCTCTCAGGCTGTGGGAGGGACCCATACTCCTGCTACTCGTACACTAGAGTAGTTAGATCCTCAGTTTCAGACTCCGGCACCTTAGACGGCCGAAGTAGCTCATCCGGGTGATGTGGCACCGGCAGTCGAGGGAGAATCTATGTCAGCAGATGCTCTATGGAGTGGATAAATTCACCAAGTTATTTCCTACTAATTTCACTGGTGCACCATCATAGGATCCCTAGGATTAATTAGTCAGTTGTTATGAGGTTCTTCGGAACATGGGCATAGTGGAGTCCCATGGAGTTGACTTTGCTACATTTCGTCTTTCTGGCACCGCCAAGACTTGATGGAGAGATTTCTGCTTGACCAGACCAGCTGGGTCTGCACCTCTGACTTGGGCTCAGTTCTCCAAGTTATTCTTGGGGAAGTTTCTTCCAGCTACTTAGAGAGAGGATCTTCGGAGGCAGTTTGAGCGTCTCCAGTAGGGCTCCATGTCCGTCACTCAGTACGAGAAGCTTCATTACTCTAGCCAGGAATGCTATTATGCTACTCCCCACGGATCGAGAGAGAGTGAGGACGTTTATTGAGGGTTTGGCCCAGCCCATCAGACTTCAGATGGCCAGAGAGACGGGTACTGATATCTCCTTTTAGGATGCAGTCGATGTGGCCAGGCGCATTGAGATGGTATTATCACAGGGAAGTGGTCAGGGGTCTGGCAAGAGACCTCGTCATTTCGGCTGATTCAATGGTGCCTCATCTGGAGGCAGAGATGCCTTTGGCAGAGGTCATCCCCCTAGGCCTTATCAGTCGGCACTCCAAGTATCCCGCAGTGCACCTTCAGCTCCCATCAATGCCCCGCCGATTCAGAGCTTTCAGGGTGGTCATTCTGGTCGTCAAGGTCAGTTCCAGGGTCAGTATTCTCAGCAGCCGAGGTCTTGCTTCCCCGAGGTTTTGGTGGTTCTCAGTATCAGGGTTCTCGTGTTATGGTTCCCTCATCAGGTGCACCCCCACCCCCTCAGCCAGCTAGGGGTGGTGGTCGTGGTGCCAGATGTGGAGGTCAGACTCATAGAGGTGGAGAACATGCCACGAGAGGTAGAGGTTAGGTCTTAGTAAGTCGACCCAGAGATGTTCAAGTTGGAGGGGCTCCACCCCGATGTTATGCTATTCCGCCAAGCCTGAGGCTGAGGCCTCTAACGCAGTTATCACAGGTACGGTTTCAGTTTGCTGCCGAGATGCTTCGGTGTTATTCAATCCGGGTTCTACTTTCTCTTATGTGTCTTCATATTTTGCCCTTTATTTGAGCATGCCCCGTGATTCCCTGAGTGCTCTTGTATATGTGTCTACCCTGGTGGGTGATTCTATAGTGGTAGATCGCGTCTACCATGCTTGCTTAGTAGTTATTGGTGGTATGGAGACTCGGGTTGATCTTTTGCTTCTGGATATGGTTGACTTTGATGTTATATTGGGGATGGATTTTCTATCTCCCAATCATGCTATTCTGGACTGTCATGCCAAGACAGTGACCTTAGCCTTACCAGGAGTACCTCGTTTGGAGTGGAGAGGGACTCCTAGTCATTCTTCTGGTAGAGTTATTTCTTATATGAAGGCTCGGCGCATGGTCGAGAAGGGTTGTCTGGCCTATTTGGCCTATGTTTGTGATTCCAGTGTCGAGGTTCCTTCTATGGAGTCTATGCATGTGGTTCGTGAGTATCCATAGGTATTCCCTGCTGACCTGTCGGGTATGCCACCCGACAGAGATATTGACTTTTGTATTGAGGTAGCTCCGGGCATTCAGCCCATTTCTTTTCCGCCGTATCGTATGGCCCCTGTTGATACCCAATTTTTTCTCAAATTATTTTCAAATTTACATATATACTTTCAAAATTAGTTTTTATAATGATGGGTATTTTTCCATAATTTTCCTTATTTTTATCGATTTATTTCTAATTTATTCAGTACTTTTATATCCAATAAGTATTCATAAATTGCATTAAAAATTATTTTAAAATATTTCTTAGCTTAACATATCATCTTTTAATCCTATTAGAATTTAATTGTTTCACAAATTAGCCAATTTGGCATTATTTAGCTATAACTACAACTATTTTACTATTTAGCCTAATTGTACATTCTATACCATTTAAATCAATAATTAGTCATTATATATTTTTTAATGTTGGTTAATTACCTTAATTTTATTTATTTACCCTTAATTTCATTTTATTTAATTTTCGGCTATTTGTTTTAATTATTTATCTAATTTTATGGGTATTTAACAAATAGCCATTCTTTATTTAAATTCTAGCCTAAATCAAACCTGATCCCAACCCAATTAATCTAGCCCAACTACCCAGCCCAAATCCTAAACTCTACTCGGCCCAACCCTCTAATTAATCTGAGTCGTTGATCAAATTAGATCAACGGCCCAGATTCTACTTACCTAAAGTCTCTCATTCGTTCACGACCCACTCTCTCTCTATCTTCCTATCTCTCTCTGTGACCCTCTGGGTCTCTCTAGAAGTCTCTTCAATTTCTCCCTCTCCGATGGAACTTGTTTGTCTTCTCCGGTTGGTTTCTCATCGGAAACCTTGGTGCTTCATCACCTCCTGGCCATCTACCTTACCCATCGTCGGTCTAGTGAAACCCTGGGGTCCTCAGGCAAGCTCGGAGCGGTTCCCTTGCCTCCCATGTTCCATGCCACTTTTCCGGCCTCCCCGGCCGTCTAAGTAATGATTCACAACCATTCCGGCTTAAGCAGGTGCCATCTCTGAGGTTCTTCCTCTTCTTTGGGTTCCACGAAACCCTAACCCTTTGTATTTCAATATTTCTTTTAAGATCTACTCTAGATCTACAGTGTTATGAAGCTTTTTTACTTTTTTCTCTGAAAAAACCCATCTTTAAACGATTTCGAATTTAGGGTTTCTTAACCCCTTATTCAAAACGGTTTTTACTTCTAATTTTAGTGATTTCTACTATATGTTGAACAATTCGTTTATGTCTCATTGCTCTCTAAGTTATTATGCTTAAAGCCCTAAGTCTTTTAGCCCGTTTTGATTATGTGTGCTTGTGTTCCTGTAAGAGCCATTCATATTATTCTCGTTACTAAGAGGGGTTTAATCCTCTACTGTTCTGTGATTCCTTGCTTAGAGTTCTCTGATTTTATGTTATTCTTGTTGATTATCAAGTCTGATTATTTGCCTGAATACTTCACTGATTCTATGCCAAAGCTATGAAATTCTTTTGAATCTATGCGTTTGTGTGTATCTCCTATAATTATGCTTCGATTTTTTGAATTGTTTCCTTATTGGTAAGATGTTTTCCTTAATTAACATTGATTCTTTGTGACCTTCAGCCTCACCCGTGATTCCGTGACTGATTTTCAAAACTAAATTTTGTTTTACCTTATTTATGTGCAATTTACATTTTCCTTGTTTAAAAGCATTCTGTATTTGGCTTTTATTATATGCTATATGATTTTGCGGCCTTATTATAATAAAATCAGTTTACAAGTTGATTCTTTTCCTTATTTAATTGTGTTTGTATCGTTTGAACTTGACTCCCTAATTAAAGGAGTTCTTGTCCTTAATTGATACTAATTGAACATTTTTTCCATACTTGTGTTAAAGATAGGACTCCTTACCTTATGTGCTTACTCATTTTCAGCATTATAAATACTCTGTCCTCTGTTGCATAACACAGACGAATACATTGATACACTTACATATTGAGAACATCGATATCACACACAAACACAATTAGTACACTGCATACTCGAAACTCAGAATATTGACATTGTTCTGATTCTTCTTTGCTTTCAGACATATCTTCTCTTTCTCTTCACATCAGTTATTGACTACTCAGTCGGCCTAAAGCCAAGACTGAGTAATCCTTGTTGTTCCCTCTTACATCTGCATACTACTATCCTGTTGCTCCCTCTTGTTCTGCATATTACTGTTTGCTGCTCTTGCTCTCTGCACTTTGCTACTCTAAACTCTTGACTGGTATGTTCCTAATTTAAGTTTACAGCATCCCAAAACAATATGTTTCAGTTTTTGTTAATACTCTTGTTGTTTTGTTTTGTGATTTTACTTATGGTTCTATTGCCTACTATGTAACTAGCATGTCCCTATTGTTTCTTTTCCCCTTTAGTCTAGTATGTCTCATGCTTCCCCTTATGTGATTCACTATGACTCTGTTTGAGTCTTATGTAACTATCATGCTTGTTTTGCATTTGTGGTTGTGTTTCTCTTATCTCAGCATGACCATTATTTCTTATATGTTTTCATCCTCTATTTAGCTTCTAATACTACAGACTTATGCCCCTCCACACGATACCTAAATTTTGTATGATTCTGACTCTATACCTAATATGTGACCCTGTTTGTTATGTGACGCTTTGTGACAACTATGTGATAATTATTTGAAAACCTGTAACTCTATTCTGCTGCTACCATGTGAATCACTTGTCCCCAACTCCCTACCCTTGTTTGTGTTTGTTTTCTTGAACTCTGCATATCTGTTGAGTTGTGGTTGGCCTGCTTCTTTCATTTTGTAAACTGGTTTTCATAAACTATTACATTGTCCTCTAAAGTTATATTTCAAAACTGTTACTTCAAACTACTTTCAAACTCAACTCTTTTAAACTAAAAGCACATCTCACTACTCTTAGACTTTAGGTTCAGCCCCCTTCGTGTGAGCACTGCCTTGGGGACCCCTGAGTACCTATTGAACTCTGACACACAAGGCTGGCATTCCACACTGCACTTACTCATTCCTGGCTAGGGAACTTGGGTGTGAGCACCGCCTGGGATCCCCTGAGATCCTTAGGAACTCTGACACACCTAGGTTACAAGAGGTCTTGGCATATGGCATGTTGGATCTGGTACTTGGGCCTACTGTTAGGCTCCCTATAGTGTAACTTCTTAATTTTCTTATTCATTTGTGTAATTTGTGCAACAATGGTCTGTAATAACTAAGTGTAAAAACAACTCTGGGGCTGGATAGTGAAAATGGGTGGGATTATGCATGTTTAGTATAATTTTGGGTAGAAAACATGCTTAGGATTTACTTTACCTCTGTGTGCAATAGAAATCCTGCTTAGGACATATCCACCATGCATTAGAAATCATGTTCTTAGGTATATTTATGTCTGCATCTCATCACATGCATACCCACTTAGATAATCATGCTAAAATACCTGTAAAAGGCTGTTACGATTGCTTCCCACTTAGAGATCTTGTTCGTAGTTAAATAACTAGATGAAATGGTTGTTAATAATAATATTACTTTTGCATATTCATGCCTCACATCTAGAAATCATGTTTAGGTTCATAATAACAAGTACTTATCAGAACTTGCATTAGATATCATGTGACTTTAGGAATTTGTTTTCAGCATATATTCAGACTCCTGTGTTCACTATACTGCAAAGAACGCTTAGAAATCATGCGCTAGGATCGATAATTTAGTGAAACCATACCCATGTACCATATGTGTAATAAGTAACCTCGTTTAAAAATAGATTTCAATGATTGAAAACATTTTTCTGAATTTAAACCCAAACTGGTTTCATACTCGACATCCTGCTTGCATTCTTAGACACCATGCATATATGATCTGTATTTTCTCTTCATATGTCTATTAAAATCAAAGTCTAGGGATCTGCATTCCACCTATGTCTTAAAATAGTAATCAACATATATTAAGACGCCTAGGCAAGCCTTAGGATCAATATTTGATAAAATCTGATTAACCGTCTTTTATACACTGCATGTCACTACAAATGGTTTTAAAATCAATCATGCACTCTTTTCTGGAACCCACTAAAATCCTCTATTTTCTACTATCTCTATACTTAGAATTCCTGTTTTGCCTACAAACTACTGGGATTTAAAGTCATTTACTCCTTTCCTTTTCTAAAACTCATCAAAACCTGCTATTTACTACTGTTGTTTTTCACATCTGAAATCCCTGCTTTAGGTTCTGAACCTAAGACTTTAGTTGTGTTTAAGACGTGCTATTTACATGTTTTATTTGTGGAGGGATATATGAGCCCTATGTGTGCAAGTCCTAATTGTTTCCCTAACTCGTCGCTTAGATTTTATTCTTTAAACCTGAGGGTCAGCCTAGTACTCCCTTTATAGGATTAGTAGTCATAAACACCCTCCGGGACTTATAGAACGAGACGGGTAAACAGCACGCAATAAGCTTCGCGACCAACACACGCGTTTTAAATACCTTAGCGGGGTGGGGAAGGGTAGAGTATGGATATGATGATCGGTGCGCTAATACCACGTGTAGCCCCTGACATACCGGGTATTGCATTGATGTGATCCATATTGCTTTAAACCCTAGGACATTTTCATTCGAATGATTTTACTTTGTTATTCTTTAAATTTCTTTTAGTAATTTCAGTATTTACTTGAAATCCCCTCTTACGTGAGGCTTACTTGTCATTTGTTTACTGTCCAAATACACAAAACTACTTGGCTGGGACCCACCGTTGTGGATCTCGAGGGGTGCCAAATACCTTCCCCTCGGGATAATTTCAAGCCCTTACCCAATCTCTGGTAATGCAAACTAGTTTATGAGTTAATTAATCTAGGTGCCCTAACGCACCATAAAATCGTTAGGTGGCGACCCTTCCTTAAACCTTTTCCTTTAAGGAGTTTTCCAGAATGTCATGAAACCCGATCTCCGCATACCTAACCCGTGCGAGGAAAAAAGGGGGGGCGCGACAGCATGGAGACCCTGCTGGGGAACATTTCCCTAGGCTTTTACCCTTACAAGTTGCTTTGTGAATTTGGACCTTTAATTTTGTTAAATGCTTGCACCTTTTCCCATTCCCCGCTATATGCTATTAACTGTTTAATAAAAGTATTAATTTTGCCTAAACGAAACTGACACATCTTCATGTTTTCTTTGTAACCGCTTTCCATTGTAACTATTGTAATTTCTTTCTTTACCGCTTTCTTCAACGTGAAAATACATGCCTATTTGTTTAAATGCTATTTATTGCACATCATGCTCCGCATTCATATTCCACTCGTGCCAAACAAAATCCTATAGCAACGCTTACAATGAGTGGTTGCGTTATTCCAATATTACCACCCCCTAAATTCGGAAAGGCGTATTTGCGGTAAAACTAGTCGATCAGCGGTGCAGTCGACAGTTCCGTGCCTTCCCCCTTGAGTTGTCCGCTCAAGGGTACCGGTCTAAAACCCCAAAGAAACCTTACTCTATTGTAATGTTTCATGCACCATGGTCAGTTGTCCGCACAATAGCCTTTAAGATAGCTTTGTCCAAAGTCCATTGGGTTTCCCTGGAACCCAAACGGACGCCTTCACGTTCTGTGCATTTATTTGGGGAACTAAATGCTCATGCTAATTATTGATGCTAAATAGTCGAGTCTGGTGGGGGTAAGGGCGTAACCCCTACACCTCCACAGAATATCCCAAAACAACCGAATCACCTTGCACTTCATCGTCACGCCACTCCCCCAAAAAACCAAACTCTCCCAGCACAGTGCAACACTTGCCACAACACTCCACCTCCACCTACGGGACCTCAGACTCACACAAAAGATCATCTCTTTGTCTACAACAATCCCATCTACGTGGATACTGTGACTCACTCCACCCCACCTATTACACATACATCTGAGTCCGATGATAAAGACCTACTTATCAAGAATCTAGCTGAGGAACATATGAGCTGACTAGCCGAGTCCAGGGTGTTGAAGGAGTCAAGGGGATCGAAGGTATAAACTATGAAGATCTCTGCATACATCCTGATGTCGAACTGCCCGGGGGGTACAAACCTCCAAAGTTCGAGATGTTCGACGGTAATGAAGGGTCCACCTGAGGACCTATTGTGACAAATTGGTTGGCGTAGGAAAAGACGAAAGGATCCGCATGAAGCTATTTATAAGGAGTTTGAAGGGAGATGGACTATCTTGGTATATCAGCCAAGACCCCAAGAAGTGGTCCAACTTGGTAGGTATGGCAACAGACTTCATGGACAGGTTTAGATTCAACACAGAGAACGCACCAGATGTGTTCTATATCCAGAACATGAGAAAGAAACCCACAGAAACCTTTCGCGAGTATGTTACTCATTGGAGGTCGAAAGCTGCCAAAGTAAGGCCTACTTTAGAGGAAGAACATATGAACAAATTGTTTGTTCGGGCTCAGGACCCGCAATACTACGAACGACTGATGATGGTCGAGGGTCAAAAGTTCTCCGACATTATCAAATTGGGAGAGCGGATTGAAGAAGGTATCAAGAATGGTATGGTTACTAACTTTGAAACTTTACAGGCTACTAATAAAGCTCTGCAGTCCAGTGGTGTGTCCAGAAAGAAGGATGTGGGAGCCGTGATGGTTGCACAACAAGCCAAATCCTTGCCTAAATACCAGGTCTATCCCGCACCTCCATTCACATATCAACCCGCTCCAAATTACAAAGCACCCTCACCTTCATACCAAACTCCACCACCCACGTACCAAGCTCCACCACCCACATATCAACCCACTTCACCCAAATACTCCCAACCCGCTCCCGTCTACAACACCTATAACTCCCAGCCATCTCACTACCAGTCACCCCCTACCCGTCAAAAATTCCCTAGGCCTCGCCCTAACTTTGATCGTCGCCCTCCAAAACAATACACCGCCATAGGTGAGCCCGTTGACCAGCTGTATGAAAAACTCAAAGCTTCTGGTTATGTCACACCTATCCCTGCTGTCACCCCTGAGAACCCTTCTCAGTGGGTTAACCCGAACAAATCCTGTGCATACCACTCTGGCATGAAAGGACACACCATCTATGAATGCCGCTCTTTGAAGGATAAGATACAAACCCTTATTGATAAAAAGATTATTGTGGCCTAGGAATCTGCTCCGAACGTCCGTAACAACCCTTTACTAGACCATAAGGGTGGAGGTATCAATATGATTGAGATAGAAGATGATTGGGATCCCGAGGGGTCAATCGGGTTGATCGCAGAAGGTGATGACCCAAAGAAACCTGCAGTTACACTCAACCCGATCATAGTCCAGATCCAACCATCTAAGAATGCTGAGGTGAATATGTCTATCCCACTCGAGTTTGAAGCAGCACCGCCGGCAAAGGCGAAGGCACCAGTGCCAATCGAAGTTGATTTCGGGTCTCCGGCAAAGGCGCCCGCACCCTTCGAGGTTGCAACCTTGCCGCCCAAAGCCCATGTGCCATTTGAAATAAGGATAGTCGCACCGGTCCCGGTGGTGATGTCAACAACACCACCTTTCTATTCAAATGCTATCCCTTGGGATTATACAGCTGAGGCGAGAAGGAAAAGTAAAAGCGGGTCTGAAAAAGCCATTGCAGCACAGGGTATGACAAGAACTGGTAGAGTCTATACCCCTGAGCATCTGGCCGAGTCAAGCAAGAAGGCTGCCAACCGGCCTCCCTTCATTGAGACAGGTTCATATGATCTTTGGAGGAAAATACAGGCTAAATAATATTCGGTCATCGACCAACTGAACAAGACACCAGCACAAATATCCATTCTCTCTTTGCTGCAGAACTCTGAGACGCACAGAAATGCTTTGTTAAAAGTGTTGAGTGAAGCCTATGTACCGAACAACATCACTAGTGGGGAAATGGCCAACATGGTAGGCCAAGTACTGGAAAGCCACAAAATCACTTTTCACGAAGACGAGTTTCCACCTGAGGGATTGGGACATAACAAGGCTTTGCACATCACCGTGCAATGCGAGGATTACTTCATAACCAGGATTTTTGCCGACAGAGGGTCCAGGCTTAACATATGTCCGTTGATAACACTCAAGAAGTTGGGTAAGGGACTACATGAGATAAAGGATGGAGCGATCAATGTAAAGTCCTTCGATGGTTCTCAAAGGTTTACCATGGGAGAGATCAGTCTATGCTTACATATGGGACCAACCTGGTTCGAGGTAGACTTTCAGGTGATAGATATCCCATCATCTTACAATTTGCTATTAGGGTGACCATGGATCCATGCCGCTGGGGCTGTGGCCTCAACGCTGCATCAGGAAGTGAAGTTATAGTGGAACCATCAGGAGGTAATCATTCACGGCGATGGTAGCAACCCTATTTATAGTCGTCAGACTATTCCTCTTATCAATGGAAGAAGAAAGCTGGGTGGAGCAACCTACCACCATATCGAGCGGGTCAATGTTGTTGATAAGGACAAATGGTGGGATAGCAAGATCGAGAGCATCTTGAATTGGGGAGGATATGAGCCACGCAAAGGGCTCGGTAAGAACCTCCAAGGGATCACGAAACCCATCAAGCTCAAGAAATATGGTACCACTTTTGGTCTGGGGTATGAGTATACATGGGAAGAATTCAAAAACTGGTCGCCCCCATGGCACGCTCACTATTACCCCTTGGTGTAGCCAATACCTCATTTGGAGCAGACTTTCCAGCAGGCTGATATCATCTATGGGTCCAACAAAGAAGAAGCACTGGCGGCAATGAGGGACTTGTTTCTAGATGACGGGGACATGGATTGCTGTGTTGTTCTCGAGGAGGAGGGGGAGGAAGGCACTTCCATACAAGCAGTGAGCAGAGGAGCTCGTCTCAAGAACTGGTCCATCCGTACGACAAAATCCCGCCGAGCCTCGGGGTAGCAAGGCTAATGAACAAGCATTATTTACTGTTTATTAAATGAATTTCTTTCCTTTTCTGCATTATCAATTCCTGCAATAAGATCTTCAATGTTCAAAACAATTATTCGTTTTATCAAAGAATTTTCAATCTCCTTATAAATCACATATTTATTTGCTACTGTTTTCTCCCATTATTTTATCAAATACAACATTACTATTACTTATCTTGATGAACCGATGATTGTGGCATGCAATGAGACAACGCAGAAAACAGACATTTATTCAGAGGAAGATGATATACCCGACGAGATTGTCAAAGAAATTGAGAACTTCGAGAATAGAACTAAGTCCAACCTGGACGAGACTGAAATTATCAATCTGGGGGATTCAGAGAACGTCAAGGAAACACGGATCAGTATTCATTTGTCGCCGTCAGAAAAGAAAGAGTATACAGAGTTTCTAAGGGAATATGAGGACATATTTGCCTGGTTGTATGATGACATAGCTGGTCTAAGTACATCTATTGTGGCTCACAAACTGCCAACCAATCCAACATGTCCACCGGTAAAGCAAAAGCTCAGAAAATTCAAACCCGACATGAGTTAGCTAACATTGTACATGTGCCTAAGAAGGACGGGAAGGTCAGGATCTGTGTTGACTACCGGGATCTCAATTGGTCCAGTTTGAAAGATGACTTCCCCTTGCCAAATATACACATTCTGATTGACAATTGCGCCAAACATGAGTTACAGTCATTCGTAGATTGCTTCGCTGGTTATCATCAAATTTTGATGGACTAAGAAGATGCTGAGAAAATGGCGTTCATTACGCCATGGGGAGTATACTGTTACAAGATGATACAATTCGGCCTGAAGAATGCAGGGGCCACCTACATGAGGGCTATGACTACTATATTCCATGACATGGTTCACAAATAGATTGAGGTGTATGTGGACGATGACATTATCAAATCAAAGAAAGATGCTGATCACATGGAAGATTTGAGGAAGTTCTTCAACAGGTTAAGAAAAATACAATCTGAAACTGAACCATCCGAAGTGTGCATTCGGGGTTCCTGCTGGGAAGTTACTGGGGTTCATTGTACGCCGCAGGGGAATAGAATTGGATCCATCCAAAGTCAAAGCCATTCAGGAATTGCCACCGCCAAAGAACAAGAAGGATGTTATGAGTTTCCTGGGGAGACTTAATTACATCAGCCGATTCATAGCACAATCTACAGTCATTTGTGAACCGATCTTCAAGATGCTAAAGAAGGATGCCGCAAATAAGTGGACCGATGATTGTCAAAAGGCTTTTGACAGAATCAAGGAGTATTTGTCAACACCGCCAGTTTTGGTACCGCCTGAGCCAGGTAGACCTCTATTACTCTGCCTTGCGGTACTGGATGAAGCTTTCGGTTGCGTTCTGGGGCAACATGACGAAACAGGAAGAAAGGAGCAATCGATCTACTACCTCAGCAAGAAGTTCACCCCACTTGAGTCCCGGTATTCTTTATTGGAGCGCACTTGCTGTGCTTTGACTTGGGTCGCCCAGAAGCTAAGGCACTTCTGTTCCTATACAACATACCTCATATCAAGGATGGATCCACTAAAGTACATCTTTCAGAAGCCCATTTCTACTGGCAAGCTAGCCAAATGGAAAATCATGTTGAGCGAGTTCGACATTATTTATATAACTCAAAAGGCTGTCAAAGGACAGGCACTAGCAGACCATCTCGCTGATAATCCTGTGGACAGAGAATACGAACCCCTGAAAACGTATTTCCCGATGAAGAGGTATAATTCGTAGGAGAAGAAATTGCAGAATCCTACGACGGTTGGAGGATGTTCTTTGATGGAGCAACAAACTTCAAAGGGGTTGGTATTGGAGCAGTCCTGATATCAGAAACCAGTCAGCATTATCCAGTATCCGCAAAACTTAGATTTCCCTGCAC
This sequence comes from Nicotiana undulata, assembly GCA_005239495.1. Taxonomy (NCBI): domain Eukaryota; kingdom Viridiplantae; phylum Streptophyta; class Magnoliopsida; order Solanales; family Solanaceae; genus Nicotiana; species Nicotiana undulata. Next base: position 15,615 of record MDKH01120362.1, on the reverse strand, counting down.
CAACAATATGGCTGAATATGAGGCCTGCATCTTAGGGCTCAACATGGCCATCGACATGAACGTCTAGGAGTTGTTAGGTATTGGTGACTCAGACTTACTGGTACACCAGGTACCAGGAGAATGGGCAACCAAGAATTCCAAGATATTGCCATATCTATATCATGTACAGGAGCTGAGAAAGAGGTTCACAAAGATAGAATTTCGGCATGTCCCCAGAATCCGGAATGAGTTCGCTGATGCCTTGGCTACTCTATCATCCATGATCCAACATTAAGATAAGAATTTCATTGATCCTATTCCAGTGAAAATCCACAATCAGCCAGCTTACTGTGCCCATGTTGAAGAAGAAGCAGACGGAAATCCTTGGTTTCATGATATCAAGGAGTACTTGGCAAAAGGAGAATACCCAGAGCTTGCAAATACCACTCAGAAACGCACACTTCGGAGATTATCCAACAATTTCTTTCACAGCGAAGGAATCATGTATAGGAGGACTCCCGATTTGGGGCTATTAAGGTTTGTTGACGCAAAGGAAGCATCAAAATTATTGGAGGAAATTCACGCTGGGACATGCGGCCCACATATGAACGGTTTTGTTTTGGCAAAGAAGATACTTCGAGCCGGTTATTTCTGGATGACCATGGAGACGGACTACATCCGGTATGTTCGAAAGTGCCACTGATGCCAGATACATGGGGATATGATAAAGGTACCTCCGAGTGAGCTTAATGCAACAAGTTCACCGTGGCCATTCGCCGCCTGGGGCATGGACGTTATTGGACTAATCGATCCTGCCGCCGCTAACGGACATAGGTTCATTCTGGTTGCCATTGATTATTTCATCAAATGGGTCGAAGAAGCATCCTACAAAGCAGTTACTAAGAAAGTCGTGGCCGATTTCGTCCGCAACCACATTGTTTGTCGGTTCGGAGTTCCAGAATCAGTCATCATCGATAATGGATCTAATCTCAACAGTGACTTGATGAAATCCATGTGTGAAACATTCAAAATCAAACACAAGAAATCCACAGCATACAGACCCCAGATGAATAGAGTCGTTGAGGCTGCCAACAAAAACATCAAGAAAATACTGAGAAAAATGATAGAAAAGCATAAGCAATGGCATGAGAAATTATCATTTGCTTTGTTGGGGTATCGCACCACAGTACGTACATCAACCGGGGTAACTCCCTATATGTTGTTTTACGGTACATAGGTTGTTATTCCTGCCGAGGTTGAAATTCCATCTCTGAGAATCATACAAGAAGCTGAGCTCAACGACGCAGAATGGGTAAGGATCCGTTATGAGCAACTAGCCCTCATAGACGGAAAGAGAATGAACGCACTCTGTCATGGACAATTATATCAGAACAAGATGACCAGAGCCTTCAACAAGAAAGTCAAGCAGAGACGATTCACACCGGGGCAGCTGGTGTTAAAGAAAATCTTTCCACATCAGGATGAGGCCAAAGGGAAATTTTCTCCCAACTGGCAAGGTCCCTACATGGTTCATAGAGTACTGACAGGAGGAGCACTTATACTCGAAGAAATGGATGGAGAAATTTGGCCTAAACCAATCAACTCAGATGCAGTCAAGTGCTACTATGTGTAACCCTTTATGCTTTCCTCAATGTTGTGGATTGAACTACGCCTTACCTGATTCCCGTTTAAGAGGGGATACGTAGGTAGCCCTATGAGTTCGGTCACAATTTAAAAAAAATCTCATTTCTCCTAACAAATGGAAACTGGGGCAGAATTTTGAGGAGGACCCTCAAAATTTTGAAGCAAGTTCAGCCAATCGCCACACAAGCAACCGCCAGAAGTATTCACCCATCAAACCGGGGCATAATTTTGAGGAAGACCCTCAAAATTCCGTGGCAGGAAAAGTTGCAATGTCTCGAACCGCGTCACAGTCGTCGGTTCACCTAAAAATATTTTAAATTATATGCTTATATTATATCTTTTCAAAATCATGCATACCTATTTTTGGAACAACTTGTTTAGCAAACGCTACCCTAATGATATATCATGATCAAACGAGCGAGCCAAGTAAAGCCAGCGGGAATGCGAACTGACCTTTCCCCATTTACAGAACTCACAATTTTGCTTTAGATGCAGGCACGAAGACGGCGAAAGCCCTAAACATATTATTATCCCCCGCAGGATGTATATCTCTCAAAGACACGCTCTCAAACTCGTCGCACATGCCGACACTTATTATCATCGCAAAACAACGCTTCATTCGCAACAATCGTATCGCCATAGTTCATCACCAACTAAGAACTCTTAATGTCATTTTATTCCCTGCATAAGGCTACTATTCTGCCTTCCGAGGTTCTACGCTACCTCCCTCTGTATTTTTATCTCCTGCATTGCATAAGGCTATTGTTCTGCCTTCCGAGGTTCCACGCTACCTCCCTCTGCATTTTTATCTCCTGCACTGCATAAGGCTATTATTCTTCCTTCCAAGGTTCCACGCTACCTCCCTTTGCATTTTCATTTCCTGCATTGCATAAGGCTACTGTTCTGCCTTTCGAGGTTCCACGCTACCTCCCTTTGCATTTTCATTTCCTGCATTGCATAAGGCTATTGTTCTGCCTTTCGAGGTTCCCCGCTACCTCCCTTTGCATTCTCATTTCCTGCATTGCATAAGGCTATCATTCTGATTTCCGAGGTTCCATGTTACCTCTCATTTACTTTTCAAAGCAACCACTTTTCATGTCGTTACTTATTTTTGCTTCCTTTCGGGCTAAGATCTGCCCTTTCAAATTCGCAAGACTAAGCTCTGTCTTGTTAGCATCATGCTACTGCATTTTTCATGGGCTGAAATATTGCCAACTTGTCCAAGGGCGTCATCGTTCAGAGGCACCATCCTCATGGCCTGAGAACATCATTTCATGGCCCGAGGATCTCTTTATTCAACTTGCATATCATTATTCAAATGAATCATGGTTCGGAGGCACCATCCTCATGGCCTGAGAACATCATTTCATGGCCCGAGGATCTCTTTATTCAACTTGCATATCATTATTCAAATGAATCATGGTTCGGAGGCACCATCCTCATGGCCCGGGAACATCATTTCATAGCCTGCGAATCCCGCATCAAGCGATTCATGGCCCAGGACATCATGGTCTAAGGACGTCATCCTCAACTGTCCGAAGACAGCATTCATAGTCTAACGGGAACTTGCATCATGTTTAAATTATGTACAATATATGCTTGTCATTTGTTTGTAGGTAATTCGGCCAGGACAGCCAGCTAGGCAGGAGCGGACCGCTCCAGTTCTCTAAAAACGACCCCACAAACCTTCCTATTTTACCTTACCTTGCACCTTGCGTCCGTTCTTGTCAAGCGTCACCAGTATACTTCACCGGTGATTCCTGAACTACATACGGCCTGATTCCTGTAAATCCAAAGATATGTAGGCAGCTCAGAAACCAGGGTGCGGCCTAAATCTCTCATCCAATTTCCACTCGGTCAAAATTTGCCACCATATCTTTACCTGACAACTCTTTCCTCCTTCTCGAGTAAAGAGGGGCAGCTGTTGATGCCCAATTTTTCCTCAAATTATTTTCAAATTTTCATATATACTTTCAAAATTAGTTTTTATAATGATGGGTATTTTTTAATAATTTTCCTTATTTTTATCGATTTATTTCTAATTTATTCAGTACTTTTATATCCAATAAGTATTCATAAATTGCATTACAAATGATTTCAAAATATTTCTTAGCTTAACATATTATCTTTTAATCCTATTAGAATTTAATTGTTTCACAAATCAGCCAATTTGGCATTATTTAGCTATAACTACAGAAATTTTACTATTTAGCCTAATTGTATATTCTATACCATTTAAATCAATAATTAGTCATTATATATTTTTTAATGTTGGTTAATTACCTTAATTTTATTTATTTACCCTTAATTTCATTTTATTTAATTTTCAGCTATTTTTTATTAATTATTTATCTAATTTTATGGGTATTTAACAAATAGCCATTCTTTATTTAAATTCTAGCCTAAATCAAACCTGATCCCAACCCAATTAATCTAGCCCAACTACCTAGCCCAAATCCTAAACTCTACCCGGCCCAACCCCCTAATTAATTCGAGTCGTTGATCAAATTAGATCAACGACCAAGATTCTACTTACCTAAAATAACTCTAACCAAACCCCCCCTCCCTATGTCTCTCATTCGTTCATGACCCACACTCTCTCTATCTTTTGATCTCTCTCTGTGACCCTCTGGGTCTCTCTAGAAATCTCTCCGACTTCTCCCTCTCCGATGGAACCTGTCTGTCTTCTCCGGTTGGTTTCTCACCGGAAACCTTGGTGCTTCATCACCTCCTGGGCATCTACCTTACCCATCGTCGGTCCAGTGAAACCCTGGGGTCCTCAGGCGAGCTCGGAGCGGTTCTCTTGCCTCCCATGTTCCATGCCACTTTTCCGGCCTCCCCGACCGTCTGAGTAATGATTCACAACCATTCCGGCTTAAGCCAGTGCCATCTCTGAGGTTCTTCCTCTTCTCTGGATTCCACGAAACCCTAACCCTTTGTATTTCAATTTTTCTTTTAAGATCTACTCTAGATCTACAGTGTTATAAAGCTTTTTTACGTTTTTCTCTGAAAACCCCATCTTTAAACGATTTTGAATTTAGGATTTCTTAACCCCTTTTCCAAATTGGTTTTTACTTCTAATTTTAATGATTTCTACTGTATGTTGAACGATTCGTTTATGTCTTATTGCTCTCTGAGTTATTATTCTAAAAGCCCTAAGTCTTTTAGCCCGTTTTGATTATGTGTGCTTGTGTTCCTGTAAAAGCCATTCATATGATTCTCGTTACTTAGAGTGGTTTAATCCTCTACTGTTCTGTGATTCCTAGCTTAGAGTTCTCTGATTTAATGTTATTCTTGTTGATTATCAAGTTTGATTATTTGCCTAAATACTTCACTGATTCTATGCCAAAGTTGTGACATTCTTTTGAATCTATGCGTTTGTGTGTATCTCTTATAATTATGCTTCGAATTTTTGAATTATTTCCTTATTGGTAATATGTTTTCCTTAATCAGCATTGATTCTTTGTGACCTTTAGCCTCACCCGTTCTGTGACTGATTTTCAAAACTAAATTGAGTTTTACCTTATTTATGTGCAATTTACATTTTCCTTGTTTAAAAGCATTCTGTATTTGGCTTTTATTATACGCTATATGATTTCGCTGCCCTATTATAATAAAATCAGTTTACAAGTTGATTCTTTTCCTTAATTAATTGTGTTTGTACCGTTTGAACTTGACTCCCTAATTAAAGGAGTCCTTCTCCTTGATTGATACTAATTGAACATTCTTTCCATACTTGTGTTAAATCTAGGACTCCTTACCTTATGTGCTTACTCATTTTCAGCATTATAAATACTCTGTTCTCTATTGCATAACACAGACGAATTTATTGATACACTAACATATTGAGAACATTGATATCACACACAAACACAATTAGTACACTGCATATTCGAAACTCAGAATATTGACATTGTTCTGAGTCTTCTTTTCTTTCAGACATATCTTCTCTTGCTCATCACATCAGTTATTGACTAATCAGTCGGCCGAAAGCCAAGGCTGAGTAATCCTTGTTGTTCCCTCTTGCATCTGCATACTACTATCCTGTTGTTCCCTCTTGTTCTGCATATTACTGTTTGCTGCTCTTTCTATCTACACTTTGCTACTCTATACTCTTGAATGGTATGTTCCTAATTTAAGTTTACAGCATCCCAAAACAATATGTTTCAGTTTTGGTTAATATTTTTGTTGTTTCTTTTGTTCTATTGCCTACCATGTAACTAGCATATCCATATTATTTATTTTCCCATTTAGTGTCCCCTTATGTGATTCACTATGACTCCGTTTGAGTCTTATGTAACTAGCATGCATGTTTTTCCTATGTGGTTGTGTTTCTCTTATCTCAGCATGACCACTGTTTCTTATATGTTTTCATCCTCTACTTAGCTTCTAATACTACAGACTTTTGCCCCTCCACATGATACCTAAATGTTATATGATTCTGACTCTATACCTAATATGTGACCCTGTTTGATATGTGATGCTTTGTGACAACTATGTAATAAGTATTTGAAAACCTGTAACTCTATTCAGCTGCTACCATGTGAATCACTTGTCCCCAACTCCCTACCCTTGTTTATGTTTGTTTTCTTGAACTTTGCATATCTGCTGAGTTGTGGTTGGCCTACTTCTTTCCTTTTGTAAACTGGTTTTCATAAACTCTTACATTGCCCTCTGAAGTTATATTTCAAAACTGTTACTTCAAACTACTTTCAAACTCAACTCTTTTAAACTACAAGAACATCTCACTACTCTTTGTGATGACCCAAAAAGGGGTCATCTTATGTGCATCTAATTTTGACTATGTTTGGAGGCCCTAAAAGCCTCCATTAATCTCACCTCGATGAGCGTGCGCAGCCCAGGCGCGTAGCCGGGAAGCCTTTATGTGAAAACTTGATTGAGAGTTAAATATTTGATAAAATTAATTGAATAAAGTTGACTTTGGTCAACATTTTTGGTAAACGGACCCGAATCCGTAATTCGACGGTCTCGGAAGGTCCGTAAGAAAATATGGGACTTGGGCGTATGCCTGGAATCGAATTCCGAGGACCCAAGTCCGAGAAATGAATTTTCAAAGAAAATTGTTTTATGAGAATATTAAAGGCTTATGAAAATGAACCTTGATGTGAAACCTGTGCTGTTGGGCCCGTATTATGATTTCGATGCTCGTAACACGTTCAATATGTGTTATTTAAGTTATCTGTGAAATTTGGTAAGAAACGGACTTGATTTGATTGGTTTCAGATCAAAATGAGGAAAATTGGAGTTAATGAAGTTTTGAGGTTTTTAAGGAATTTGAAATTTGGCTTGAAATGTGATATTATGTTCCCGAGGTCTGAATGAAATTCCGAGACAGTGAATAGTTCCGCCATGTCATTTATAACTTGTCTGCAAAATTTGAAGTCATTCCGAGTAGTTTAGACCGGTTCGGCGCATTGAAGTGAATTCAAGAATTTCAAGTTCTTAGTTTTGATTCAATTTGGTTTTGGGGTGGAATTTTAAGTTTCGTTGTTGTTTTCCATTTTTCGGAAGTTCGAGCGAGTCCGTATCATGAATACAGACTTGTTGGTATTTTTGGATGGGGGCTCGAGTGGGCCCAGGTGCCTCCCGAACACCACACGAGGCCAAAAACCAGCTAAAACAACTGTTGGTGCAGCTGTTGCTGGTGTGACCGCATGTGCAGTTGCCCAACCGCAGGTGCGGGACCGCTCCTGCGGTCCCAGCCTCGCAGGTGCGGATCCTCCACTGGTGCGGAAACCTCCTCTGCAGGCGCGAGCTCAGCCCCCTTGCCTAAAAGTCCGCAGATCGCAGGTGCGGAAATCATTGTTGGCAGCCCCTTTTAAATGTCCAAATTACGGGTTTTTCTTCATTTTACTCACCATCAACCTCCATTTGAGAGCATCCAAGTTTGGGCAGCACCTCCCACGACCACCCACTGTAAGAGGTAAGTTAAACCCCATAATCCTCTAGCTTTAACATTAATTCCTAGTTAAATTCACTCCTAAATCATCTAACAATCATAGAATTAGGTAGAAATTTTAGGGTTCTTGAGGATTTTGTAACTTTCCATTTTAGGCCATGAATTCAAGTAGAAATCACACCTTAGTGATCCTTAGGCTATGGGTGAGTGATCCCTTCGAGAATTTTCGGAATTCGATCATGAGAGACCGGGGTTGGAAATTGGGAATTCGTCAAGAATAGCGATTTTATTGAATAACTAGGATAATTTCTCACATTGTGCATGCATTGATCTAATTTCACACCTTTTGACTAGTTGCGAGTCCTCGGGTATAGAGTTCGGAGTTTCGGGCGCAATTGTGGTCCGAGGGGTAGATTCGACACGAGGTGAGTCTCCTTTCTAACCTTGTAAGAGGGAATTGTCCCCATAGGTGATGTATATGCTATGTGTAAATTGTTTGGGGGCTACGTACGCGCCAAGTGACGAGAGTCCGTACGTAGCGGCTATTATTGTTATGTCCGGGTAGTTAGGCCCACATCATACCTTGTATGCTTTTCTTGTAATGCCTGATATGTTTCCCTTGTAATGCTTCATATGAATTATTGTAACGCCATATGTACTATGAAATTATGTTTTGCATCATGTTATTCTTCTGAGGCTTTATTGAAAGGAATTGTGAAATATATGGGAGCGGGCGGTACGTCACGGCAGAATTGAAAAGAATTGTGAAACATATGGGAGCGGGCCGTACGCCACGGCGGAATTGAAAAGCATTGTGAAATATATGGGAGCAGGGTGTACGCGACGGCAGAATTGAAAAGAATTGTGAAACATATGGGAGCGGGCCGTACGCCACGGCGGAATTGAAAAGAATTGTGAAATATATGGGAGCGGGTCGACGCCACGGCAGAGTTGAAAGAATTGTGAAACATATGGGAGCGGGCCGTACGGAATTGAAAAGAATTGTGAAATATATGGGAGCGGGCCGTACGCCACGGCGAGTGTAGAAGGTACCTTATGGGGGCGGGCCGTATGCCACGACAGATCTAAAAATTTGTGATTTTTGTATCGTTCGGTGGTCTTACCCTTGAAAGCGCTTTATTGTTTAGTTCAGCGATTGTTGGATTTCTGCTTTTGATATATATACTTGTTGCTTATTTTCCCTGACATGCTTACTATATTTCATTATATTCTATCATATGTTAGAACTTTTGGACCTTAGTGAGTATCGAGTCAACCTCTCGTCACTACTTCTTCGAGTTTAGGCGGGATACTCACTGGGTACATATTTATTTAATATGTACTCATGCTGCACTTTCTTTTCTTTCTGTATTTGACTGTACAGGTCCGGAGGCTGGCACGTCTGATTATCAGGCCGGGGCCAAATATTGATAGCGTGGACATACTTCACGGTGAGTTGCTTTCCTGGCGACCTCCTAGCAGTACCCTGGAGTTCTTTTGCTATATTCTCTATCCATTTCATTCAGACTGAGACCCTGTATATATTGTAGTCATTGTATATTCAGTAGTTGCCCGTGGCACTCGTGACATTAGTTCCTGGCACACTCATGGTGTAAGTTTTTGGTTGATGTCTGTACATATGTTATGCGACATGCCTATTGGTTGATTTTCCGCTCTTGTAGTTTTATTTCACATCACCGCCATTATCATGTTTATATCTGTTAAAAATTGGTTAAAAGAGGAAATTTGCGTAACGGGGAATGGTAACACTTAGTGTCTCTATATTGGTTGGCCTAACTTCTCCGTTGGGGGCCATCGCGACCTGAATCAAGATTTGGGTCGTGACAACGTGGTATCAGAGCCCTAGGTTCACGAAAGTCTCACGAGTCACGGGAAGGCCTAGTAGAGTCTTGCAGATCGGTACGAAGACGTTTGTACTTATCTTCGGGAGGCTATGGGGTGTTAGGAAACTTCCCTTTATTCATATCCTGTCGTGGAATCTATGATGTACTCAAACTTATTCATTTATTTCTCTCACAGATGGTGAGGACACGTGCATCCAATGTTCCTGGTCCGGGAGAGGCTGCTGCCCCGGCTGCCCAAGGTCGGGGTAGAGGTAGGGGCAGAGCACCTGCTTAAGGCAGGGGACGAGGGCGTCCTAGAGCTACGCCAGTGGCACCACCAAAGGACCCTATTATAGAGGGGCTGAATGAGGTGCCTCCAGTAGCACCTGCTCCAGTGGATTTCACTACGGGGCCAGGCTTCCAGGAGGTCATGGGCCGTATGTTGAGATTAATGGACACTATGTCTCAGGCTTGTTTTATTCCAGCCGACCCTGCTACTTCTCAGGCAGGAGGGGGCGTCCAAACTCCTACCGCTCAGGCCATAGGTCAGCCAGCAGCAGCACGTCACACCCCGGGCACACCGCCCGTGGGAGGGGTTCAGCCCGTAGTAGCAGCCCCAGAGCCCAAGCCAGTTGCAGAGGGTGACCAACAGAAGATGTTGGATAGATGGACCCGACTTCGCCCTCCGGTCTTCGTGGGTGAGCGGGGAGAGGATGCCCAGGATTTTATTGATAGGTGCAGGGACAGACTGCATAACATGAGGATTTTGGAGTCTTATGGGGTAGATTTCACCACATTTCAGTTAGAGGGCAGAGCTCGCAGGTGGTGGCAGTCCTATATTCTCGGCAGGCCAGCAGATTCCCCTCCTATCACTTGGGATCAGTTCGCTCAGCTATTTCTGGACAGATACATTCCACCTTCTGAGAGGTAGGAGCTATGGGGTCAGTTTGAGCGACTAGAGCAGGGGCAGATGTCAGTGACTGATTGTGAGGCTAGATTCTCCGAGTTGTCTCGCCATGCCCTTATGATATTGCCTACTGATGCCGAGAGGGTGCGGCAGTTTGTGGAAGGCTTGCATCCAGGTATTAGGGCCTCTATGGACAGAGAGGTAGAGATGGGTACCACATACCAGCTTGTAGTAGAGATAGCTCGACGGATTGAGGGGTTACCGTATGAGGAGCAGGGAGCGGGGTCAGCCAGGTCAGCAAGACAAGAGGGCTAGGTTCACAGGTGACTTCAGGGGTGCTCCAGCTAGGGGTAGAGGTCAGTTCAGAGGAGGCCAGTTCAGTAGGCCCTCATATTCAGCACCTCCACTACCTCCCAGGGGTATTTCAGCGAGGCCTCAGTTCGGCGCTATGCCAGAGCATTCCTATCGTCCCCCAGCCACCCAGGGTGCACCCAGCAGTTATTCTAGTCATCAGAGATCCTCTAGATCCTATTTCAGTGCCTTGCCAGAGGGTTCACACCGCCCTCCAGCTATTCATGGTTCTTCCTCTTTCGGGCAGCAGGGTGTAGCACCAGGAGGTTGTTTCGAGTGTGGGGAGCCGGGTCATATGTGGAGGTTTTGTCCCAAGTATCGGGGCAAGGCAGTGCAGCAGAGTTATCAGCCTAGGAGTCCAGCACCAGCAGTCGGCCGCCTCGAGGTGGAGGACATGTCGGCATGAGTCATCTTAGAGGGGGAGGCCAGTCAGGAGGAGGTTAGTTAGTTCCTGTTCACTCTGGGAGAGTTCAATCTTCAGGAGCCTCAGCCAGATTTTATTCCATTCCGGCCAGATCAGATGCAGTGGCCTCAGAAGCCGTAATCACAGGTATTATCTCAGTATGTGGTAGGAGGCTTCGGTACTATTTGATCCAGGATCCACGTATTCATAAGTCTCCGTACTATTTTCTCATTTTCTGGATATCCCTCGTGAGTTCTTGTGTTCCCCTATATATGTGTCCACTCCTGTGGGTGATTCTGTGGTGGTAGACCGACTCTACCAATCTTGTGTGGTCACTTTCTGCGGTTTCGATACCAGAGCAGATCATTTATTGCTGGATATGATTGATTTTGAGGTTATCCTAGGCATGGATTGGCTATCTCCTTATCATGCTGTGTTAGATTGCCATGCCAAGACAATCACTTTAGCCATGCTTGAGTCGCCTAGACTAGAATGGAGAGGTTCTTCCGTTAGTGCCTCCAGCCGGGTTATTTCCTTCATAAAGGCTCGGCATATGGTCGAGAAGGGTTGTTTAGCTTACCTTGTTTATGTGCGGGACACCACCATCGAGTCTCCTACCATTGATTCAGTACCTGTTGTTCGAGAGTTTCCGGATGTGTTTCTTTCGGATATTCCGGGCATGCCTCCAGATCGAGATATTGACTTCTGCATTGATTTGGCTCCAGATACTCAGCCTATTTCCATTCCCCCTTATCGTATGGCTCCTAAGGAGCTAAAGGAGTTGAAGGAGTAGCTTGAGGAGTTGTTGGCCAAGGGGTTCATCAGGCCGAGTGTGTCGCCGTGGGGTGCTCCAGTCTTATTTGTGAAGAAGAAGAATGGGTCTATGCGAATATGCATTGACTATCGCCAGCTAAATAAAGTAACCATCAAGAATAAGTATCCTCTGCTGCGCATCGATGATTTGTTTGATCAGTTACAGGGTGCTCGTGTGTTTTCTAAGGTTGACTTGAGATCGGGTTATCATCAACTGAGGATTCGGGCTTCAGATGTTTCGAAGACTGCATTCCGTACCAGATATGGCCATTATGAGTTCCTGGTGATGTCCTTTGGTTTGACCAATGCCCCAGCAGCATTCATGGACCAGATGAATAGGGTATTCAGACAGTATATTGATTCCCTCGTCATCGTTTTCATTGATGACATCTTGATTTACTCCCGGAGCCTAGGTGAGCATGAGCAGCACTTGAGAGTTGTGCTCCAGACCTTGCAGGAATAGAAGTTGTATGCTAAGTTCTTCAAGTGTGAGTTCTGGTTAGATTCCGTGGCATTTTTGGGGCATGTGGTATCCGGAGAAGGTATCAAGGTTGATCCTCAGAAGATTGAGGCGGTTCAGAGTTGGCCGCGTCCTACTTCAGCTACAGAGATCTGGAGTTTCTTAGGCCTAGCAGGCTATTATCGCCGATTCGTGGAGGGTTTCTCCTCTATTACAGCCCCACTGACCAGATTGACTCAGAAGAATGCCCTGTTTTGGTGGTCCGGCGAGTGTGAGGCGAGCTTTCATAAGCTCAAGTCAGCTTTGACCTCAGCACCAGTTCTGTCATTTCCTTCCAGTTCTGGGATGTATACCGTGTATTGCGACGCTTCACGCGTTGGGTTGGGGTGTGTGCTGATGCAGGATGGAAGGGTTATTGCTTATGCTTCGCGACAGCTGAAGGTTCATGAAAAGAATTACCATGTGCACGATTTGGAGTTGGAGGCGATTGTTCACACTTTGAAGATATGGCGGCGTTATCTATATGGTGTATCTTGTGAGGTCTATACTGACCACCGCAGCCTACAGTACTTGCTTAAGCAGAGGGACCTTAACTTGAGGCAGCGGAGGTGGCTTGAGTTGTTAAAAGATAATGATCTCACTATTTTATATCACCCGGGCAAGGCGAATGTAGTAGCGGATGCTTTGAGCAGGAGGGCAGCGAGTATGGGTAGCTTGGCCTACATTGCGGCTGAGGAGAGACCTTTAGCCTTGGACATTCAGTCCTTGGCCAATCTCCTTGTGAAATTGGACCTTTCAGAGCCTCGTCGAGTTTTGGCTCATGTAGTTGCTCAGTCTTCATTGTTGGGGGAGATTAAGGCTCGACAGTTTGATGATCCATGCCTTGCAGAGCTTCGAGATGCAGTGGTCCAAGGCAGGGCCAAGGAGGTTACTTTAGGCGAGGATGGTGTCTTGAGGCTCCAGGGCCGGTTATGTGTTCCTAATATTTATGGCTTGAGGAAGAGAATTTTGGATGAGGCACACAGTTCTCGGTATTCTGTTCATCCGGGTGCGACAAAGATGTACCGTGATTTGAAGCAGCACTACTGGTAGAGGCGGATGAAGAAGGATATAGTGCAGTTTGTGGCTAGGTGTCTCAATTGTCAGCAGGTCAAGTACGAGCACCAGACGCCAGGAGGCCTGTTTCAGCAGATGCCCATTCCTGAGTGGAAATAGGAGCGCATCACCATGGACTTTGTGGTTGGGTTTCCTCCGACCTTGCGGAAGGTTAACGCGGTTTGGGTCATTGTTGATAGGTTGACCAAATCGGCGCATTTCATTCCTGTGGCTACCACTTATGCTACGGAGAGGCTGGCCTAGATTTATGTTCGGGAGATAGTCCGGTTGCACGGCGTGCCGGTGTCCATTATATCAGATCGAGGTCCTCAGTTCACCTCGCATTTCTGGAGAGCATTGCACAATGAGATGGGCACTCAGATAGATCTCATCTCAGCATTTCACCCTCAGACAGATGGTCAGTCGGAGAGTACAGTTCATATTTTAGAGGATATGCTCAGGGCTTGTGCGATTGATTTTGGCAGTCAATGGGACCAGTTCTTGCCTTTGGGAGAGTTTGCATACAATAACAGTTATCAGTCCAGCATTGAGATGGCTCCATTCGAGGCTTTATATGGTCGGCGATGGCATTCTCCGATTGGGTGGTTTCAGCCTGGCGAGGCCCAGCTATATAGTGCAGATCTGGTGACAGATGCCTTGGAAAAGGTGAAGATTATTCTGGAAAGGCTCCGTACAACTCAGTCCAGACAGAAGATTTACGCGGATCAGCGGGCGCGTGATGTAGCATTTATGGAGGGAGATAAGGTTATGTTGAAGATTTTGCCGATGAAGGGCGTTATGAGATTCGGGAAGAGGGGCAAGCTGAGCCCCTAGTTTATAGGCCCTTTCGAGGTGTTGAGGCGAGTCGGGGAGGTTGCTTATGAGCTCGCTTTACCTCCCGCCTTATCAAGAGTTCATCTGGTATTTCATGTATCCATACTCCGGAGATATCATGCCGATTTATCTCACGTGATTTATTTAAGCACTATTCAGTTAGATGAGAAGTTAGGCTTCGAGGAGGAGCCAGTTGCTATTATTGATAGGCAGGACCGCCAGTTGAGGTCTAAGAGAATTTCTACCGTAAAGGTCCAGTGGAAAGGCCAACCATTAGGTGAGGCGACTTGGGAGTCCGAGGAGGACATGCGGAGCAGGTATCCACAGTTATTCGGCACATAAGGTACGGCTCTACGTCCGTCCGAGGACGAACGTTTGTTCTAGAGGGGGAGATTGTGATGACCCAAAAAGGGGTCATCTTATGTGCATCTATTTTTGACTGTGTTCCGAGGCCCCAAAAGCCTCCATTAATCTCACCTCGATGTGTGTGCGTATCCCATGCGTGTAGCCGGGAAGCCTTTATGTGAAAAACTTGATTGAGAGTTAAATTTTTGATAAAATTAATTGAATAAAGTTGACTTTGGTAAACATTTTTGGTAAACGGACCCGGATCTGTGATTCGACGGTCCCGAAAGGTCCGTAAGAAATTTGGGACTTGGGCATATGCCAGGAATCAAATTCCGAGGACCCAAGTCCGAGAAATGAATTTTCAAAGAAAATTGTTTTATAAGAATATTAAAGGCTTATGAAAATGAACCTTGATGTGAAACCTGTGCTGCCGGGCCCGTATTATGATTCCGGCGCTCGGAACAGGTTCAATATGTGTTATTTAAGTTATCTGTAAAATTTGGTAAGAAACGGACCTGATTTGATTTGTTTCAGATCAAAATGAGGAAAATTGGAGTTAATGAAGTTTTGAGGTTTTTAAGGAATTTGAAATTTGGCTTGAAAGGTGATTTTATGTTCCCGAGGTCCGAATGAAATTTCGAGACCGAGAATAGTTCCGTCATGTCATTTATAACTTGTCTGCAAAATTTGAAGTCATTCCGAGTAGTTTAGGCCGGCTCGACGCATTAAAGTGAATTCTAGAACTTCAAGTTCTTAGTTTTGATTCAATTTGGTTTTGGGGTGGAATGTTGAGTTTCGTTGTTGTTTTCCATGTTCCGGAAGTTCGAGCGAGTCCGTATCATGAATACAGACTTGTTGGTATTTTGGACGGGGGCTCGGGTGGGCCCAGGTGCCTCCCGGACACCACACGAGGCCAAAAACCAGCTAAAACAACTGCTGGTGCAGCTGGTGCAGCTGTTGCTGGTGTGACCGCAGGTGCGGTTGCCCAGCCGCAGGTGCGGTTGCCCAGCCGCAGGT
>ML299880.1:0-25333 GCA_005239495.1 Nicotiana undulata | reverse complement strand
TCCCACAAATACTGCTCCTTAACATCATGATACATCTTTGTCGAGCCGGGATGGATGGAATATATGGATTGATGAATCTCAATCATAATCTTCTCTCTCAACCCTGCCATATCAGGCATACATAACCGGCCATGGTATCTCAATTCCCCATCTGCTCCAATCTCAGAAGCCGTAATTTTACACTGTTGAATGCTCTCTCTCAATCGTACTAAGGTAGGATCTTCATATTGTCGTGCTTTTACCTCAGCTATCAAAGATGATTCTGATGTATTCTGTACAGTAACCCCTCCTTCATCAGAGTCTCATATTCGCTAGCTGATGAAGCTCATTAGTCAACCCCTGTCTACTTGCCTCAATGTGTACTAAGCTTCCCATTGACTTACGATTGAGAGCGTCTGCCACAAAATTGACTTTACTAGGATGGTACAATATCTCGACATCGTAATCTTTCAGTAATTCAAGCCACCTATGCTGCCTCAAATTCAACTCTTTCTGCTTGAAGATGTATTGTAAACTCTTGTGATCTATGTAGATGTCAACATCGACGCCGTATAAGTAGTGCCGCCATATCTTCAAAGCATATATTACTGCAGCCAATTCCAAATCATGGGTCGGGTAATTCTTTTCATGCTTCTTCAATTGTCTTGATGCATAAGCAATCACCTTCCCATGTTGCATCAATACGCACCCCAAACCTATACCTGAGGCGTCACAATATACCACATAACCTTCTGTTCCTTCTGGGAGAGTGAGCACTGGTGCAGATATCAATCGATTCTTTAACTCCTGAAAACTTCGTTCATAAGCGTCAGACAACTGGAACATAGTGTCTTTCTGTGTTAACCTAGTCAATGGTGCTGATATAGTGGAAAACCCTTCTACAAATCTCCTATAATATCCTGCTAGCCCCAGGAAGCTGCGGACTTCTAATGGCATTGTAGGTCTCGGCCAATTCTTTACTGCATCGATCGTTTGAGTGTCGACACTAATACCCTCGTCAGATATCACATGGCCAAGGAATGCTACTTAGTTCATGCAGAATTCACATTTGGAGAGCTTAGCATATAACTTACGATCCTGAAGCGTCTGTAATACTATCCGCAAGTGGCTCACACATTCCGCCTCCGAACGAGAATAAACCAAAATGTCATCAATGAATACGATCATGAACACATCAAGATAGGGCCTGAATACTGTATTCATGAGATCCATAAAAGTTGATGGGGCATTTGTTAGCCCAAACGACATCACCAAGAACTCAAAGTGCTCATATCTTCTCCGGAAGGCCGTCTTTGGAGTATTTTTCTCCTTAACCCTCACCTGATGATACGCTGAACGTAAGTCAATCTTGGAGAAATACTTGGCACCCTGGAGTTGGTCAAATAGGTTGTCAATCCTTGGAAGTGGATACTTGTTCTTTATAGTAAACTTATTCAACTGTCGATAGTCGATACACATCCGTAACGATCCGTCTTTCTTCCGCACAAATAGGACTGGCGCACCCCAAGGTGATGTGCTAGGCCTAATGAAGCCCTTATCCAGCAAGTCCTTCAACTGCGCCTTCAACTCGCGCAACTCTGCCGGGGCCATCCTGTATAAAGGAATTGATATGGGTTGAGTGTCAGGCAATACATCAATGCTAAACTCAATCTCCCTTTCAGGAGGAAGGCCTGGAAGTTCTTCTGGGAAAACATCTGGAAATTTGTTGACCACGGGGATTGATTGTAGAGTAGGTGGCTTCGTCTCCGCATCCCTTACGCGAACGAGATGATAAATGTACCGTTTTGAGATCATCTTCCTTGCCTTACGATAGGAAATAAACCTACCTTTCGACGTAGCAATGTTCCCTTTCCATTCAATGACAGGTTCATTAGGAAATTGAAACCTAAACATCTTCGTACGACAATCAACATTTGCATAGCATGAGGCCAACCAGTCCATTCCCATTATCACGTCGAAATAAATCATTTCTAATTCAAATAAATTCGCCGTGGTTTGACGACTACAAATCATCACTGTGCAACCTTTATATACCCTTCTAGCAATCACAGCAAGTGGTGTACTTATCAATTCAAGTTCAACGCCAAACTTATTAGCCACAAAAGGTGTAACATATGATAATGTAGACCCCGGATTAATCAACGCATACACATCGTAAGAAAACACAGACAATATACCTGTAACAACATCCTGAGACGACTCGAGATCCTATCGATCTACTAGAGCATAGGTTTGATTTTGAGCACCACTTGAACTAGGCACTAACCTCTATCTCTACCATGACCTGTCGACTGCTGAAAACCCCGTGCTGGAGGTCGAACCGATGAGGAAGAACCAGACACTGATCCAGTTGGCTGAGCCATACCACCACCTTCTTTGTTAGGACAGTCCTGCTTCATATGACCAGGCTGTCCGCAAGAATAACACGTATCAGAACCTCAACGACACAGTCCAAAGTGGGCCTTGCCACACTGATCACAACGGGGTGTTGGGAGTCTCGTCTGACTATTATCCCTATGATATTGCGAGCCTGATGCCCGCAAACTCTGACCTGGACCAGAATAGGTAAATCGATCATACAGAGGCCTCTGAAACTGTGGAGGAACACTAGCTACAGGCGGCGCTGAACTCCTCAAAAACTGGGGCCTAACACTACCTCTGAAGTCATGAGAATACCCAACAAACCTCGCCTTCTTATGTTGGCCCCTATCCTGCTCCCTATCTGCCCTTTGCTGGCGCTTACGATCCTCTAGGGTCTGAGCATAAGCCTGAATAAGGGAAATATCCATGCCATCCACCAAGGAGGCTTTCGTGCACTCATTTATCAGATGTGGTCCCAACCCGTTCACAAACATATGCACCCTATCACTCATCTTGTCCACCATATGAGGAGCATACCTTACTAAAGAATCAAACTGCATGCTATACTCTCGCACACTCATATTACCTTGTCTAAGGTTCAAGAACATATCAGCTGGAGGGGCATTCAGACCCCTGGATCTCTCCCAACTATCATACTAGAAAATCGTTAAATCCCGTAACCGATAAGAAGCCAACTTTACTGCCTCTGTATCTGTAGCATGCATAACCCGTAGTGTATGATGAACCTAGTCAATAAAAGTCTGTGGGTCCTCCTTGGGGTCTGATCCGGTAAACACGTCTAGATTAATAAAATCACGAACTCTCGTACTATCCGATTTATCAACAACACCGGTATTCTGCCTCTGAGCCAGAGAAGCAACCAAGCTAGTCAACAACTGCACCGCACTCCGCATATCCTGTTCTGTAGGTCCAGATGGAGGAACTAGTGGTGTCGGGTTCCTCCTAATATCCTCTGGATGGGACGGACTAGATGAAGTATGAGACGACATCTCACTTTGAGCCACACTTTGGCCTGCTCTAGCTTGAGGCACCTGACTGGTACCCTCTCCCGCAGCTATATCAAGTCGTCTACTAATCGTTTGCTTCCTAGTTGAAGGCATCGCTGAAAGAAAACAAGGTTAATATTAGATACAACACTAAAGACTCAACTTTACGCACTATCTAGATTTAGGAAGAAGGTAACAACCCTAGATGTCACGTAGTATCCTTCTTATAAATGTGGCGCGCTACACATCCATAATCAAGACTCGACTAGACACGACTCATAGACAACCCCCAGGACAGACCTGCTCTGATACCAAGTTTTTCCACGACCAAAACTGTAGGATCATGACTTGTACCCGGGTCATACCTGTCGAGCACCAATGTACATTCTGTCTAATCCCCTTATTATCTTTAAGGGCCGACGAGATCAATATAAGTGGTAGATATGGATTATGAACGCCAAACAATGAAAGATAATGGAATTAACATGCATAACATGGGATAACAACACTTCCAAGAAACTACATATAAGTTAGGAGCTACAACGCTTCCATGAAAGACTATACAACAAAAATAATCTGACAAGGCATACCAAACTGTACATAAGCCGGCACCTGTCTATGAGCCTCTAAAAGAGCATAAGTAATGCAACATAGTCGGAACAGGGCCCCGACATACCCATAATATCTATAACAAAAATGCATATCAAGACCACGGCAAGTCCGGAGAAGGGATCTCGCCTATAACCGTTGAACTGGAAAGCCTACTGTGGTAGGGGAACTGCGTCTACCTGTCTATCAGGACCTGCAGCACGACATGCAACGTCCACAAATAAAAAGGATGTCAGTACAAAAATTGTACTGAGTATGTAAGGCTGGTCAATATAAATATGAACAATAACGTAAAGAGAGGTAGAGAAGATACAACCTGTAACATCTGAGTGCTTCTAAGAGACAGTAACATGAAATTCATGATACATATATATACATAATCTTTTAAAACATCCACCTCTGTGGGCATCATCATAATCATAGAACATTCGCCTTTGTGGGTATCATCATTATCATATCATACCCGACCTCAAAGAGGACTCGGTAAACCCAACTGATTAGTGGTTTCACAATAGGTGCCATACCCGGTCGACTATAGCGCGGCTCGGTAGAGTAAAATAGATACATATATATAATGCATGCATGACTCATTGGAATCATGTTCTGAACATTACGAAGTGACGTGAGGTCGATATTCTCCGTACACACCATTAGGGATAACTCTTCATCGAGAATCTTATAAGAATCCGGAGTACCAACAACATTGATAACATAAGAATAAGAGAAGCAACCTCAACATCAATTGTTCTATAAGAAGGGAAATAATGTAAGTACTGCTAGCTTCTAAGAGTGGAGTATCTTTTGAAGCTCGTTCATTGCATTATGTACAATCGGAGTCGTGCAAAAGAAGGAAAGGGATAGCCTCACATACCTTGTATATACTGCCCCAATCTCAAGCTATGCAATTGTCACGACTCCTTAGTCTACAATAAGAGAAACGACACTATCGTTATCATTTAAGCGTCATAACTATTGTGTATCGACCACAACCTATTTTACGATGAAACAAACAGAACTTCCCACTAGCCAAAACAATCACCAAACAGCCCAAATAACAGCAATAATAATCAAATTGAGCCTCCCAAAAAAGTCCACACACAACCTAATAACTTCATACATAAGACGACCACCGTAGTCGTGTCAAACGACCCGGAAATGTTACGACGAATGACCAGCCCACAACCCTACATCTATATGGTGTTTCTCCACACCCTTAATCCTCCAAAACTCCACAATACAGTAGTAAAACACGCATCCCAACATCAACGCAAAACAGTCCACAAAATTGTCCGCTACAACTGAATAACTCGAACTCATGGCTTCCGATCACCGTCCCGTGAGTTCTTACAAGTATAAACGAATTACCATGAATTTAAAGCATAAAAAATGAATTAAATAGAGCATTCAACTCACCTTACATGTTTGATAACTCACCCCTTATCTTGTTTCTTCAAACTCTAGGGTTTACCCCGAATTTGAACTTGAAAGAGAGGGGAAATCAATTAGGGTTTGTGGGTGATTTTTTGGAGGAAGTTTGTAGGGGTTTAGGTCTGGTTATTTGTGAAATATAATGAGTTATATATAGAAGGAGATAAGACTTTTAATGGGATCTTTGGCTGACCCGAAATTTCCTCTCTTTGGGCTATCATTTAACCAAGTAGGTGACCCACCTACTTGTCACCTAGCAGCTTGTGCAGTCTCGAGAAAAAGTCTATATCTCTCTACTCTGATGTCGTATTGATAAACGGTTTAATGAGTTGGAAACTAGAATCATAGATATTTCATTTGGTGGGTAGATCACCTTGTAATTTCTAGTATATTGGGAGAAAATCTTAATAACATACGACCTAAAGTTTAAGTAAAACTATGAACCTAAGTTGCGAAAACTCTTGTCGACTTTTGTTTCATAACTTGTTTGACATCAAGCCTATAATACGGATATTATATGATTCAAATACCTTAAAGCAAGATCTCTTGAGAGTATCAAGAACCCCTAGGTTTACCCAAAAATACGAGTTACAACATCCTTGATTCATTTAACTTCTAATATGTGTTAATCACTCTTGTATCATTTAAGATCAATAGGATTAACTTCTTTTCATCTCAAAGATAATCTCTTCTCATGTTTATGTCGATTAACTTATGGCATGAGACAACATACGTGAATATGGGTTGTAACATTTGGAACGCTACAGACTTATCGTCAAAGAGTGTCCAAACAATGACATGACCTAGGCCATGATACAACAGACTTTCTACCGAGGCATCCATACCACAAATTAGTATGTGGTCAACTAACTCGCTGGGGGAAACTTTATGAAGCTTACTTACAATGAGGCATGTGACACCTTAGATGAAATGGATGACACTTCGTCAACATGGCAGATTCGGACAAATGTGCACAGGGTGATCCAAGTGTTATTAATCTCCACAAAGAGCTTCAAGATCATGGGCAAGCGATTGCCGAGCTTACCACCACCATGAATCAAATTGCTAAGGCGCAACTTCAACAAATACAAGGGCCGAATAAAGTGCATGCTATGGAGGGGGTAAATCATTTAGTGAACAAGCGAAGGCCTCGTGGGAATCAAATGCAAAACAACAATGACCAGTGATACCAAGGAGTGAGTGGTTATAATCAAGAGGAGTCCTATGATGAGCAAAATGAAGATGTAATGTATGCCAACAATTTTCAAGGGCAAAGGAACAATCAAGGAAACAACCAAAATTAGAACAACCAAAGGCAAGGTAATTTGAACAATAGTAACAACTCAAGCAATTGGGGGAACAACAGTCAACAATGGGGTGGCAATAACAACATTTGGAACGGGAACAACAATTGGGGTGGAAATGGAAATCGGGAGTCGGGCTTTCAAAGGCCCCCGATGTATCAATAACCCAACAATCCACTCCCTATCAATCACAAGGCAAATATTCCTCAAGCAATGATATGGTTAGGATCGAGCATATGTTCAAACAAATGATGGAACGCAATGCGGATTTGGATGCTCAAATTGCCTCCCATACCACCTCCATCCGAAACCTTGAAGTCCAAATGGGACAAATCTTACAAGCCTTGAACACACGCCCGAAGGGAGCACTACCTAGTGATACGGTGGTGAACCCTAAGGGTGGGAACAACAACAACAATACCGTCCATGCAATGGTGGTGAACACAACGAGTAGTCGAGGCGGCGAGGCTAGTTCTTCAAAGCAAAAGAGAGTTGTGAATGATGATGATGATGACTTTCAACAAGATGAAGTTACAATTGAATTTGAAAATTTGGTTGAAGAGCCGGTGAACAATGAATTAAGGATTGACATTAATGCAAACGAGGAGGAATCATAAGATGACGTGAACCCATCTAGGGAATACGTATTTGAAATACCTAAGCCGATTATGCCAAAAGCTAAAGCACCATTGCCTAGGCCTCCTCCTCCCTATCCTCAAAGATTGTCCAAGTAAAAGACGGATAATCAATTCAAGAAATTTATAGATATAATGAAGAGCTTGTCCATCAACGTACCATTGGTTGAGGCTCTAGAACAAATGCCCTGGTATGCAAAGTTTATGAAAGACTTGGTCACAAAGAAAAGGTCAATGGAGTGTGAAACAATAAAAATGACTCACCAAGTGAGTGCAATTGTGCATTCAATGGCACCCAAACTTGAAGACCCCAGAGCATTCACCATTCCTTGTACTATTGGTAGTGCAGATTTTTCCAAGGCATTGTGCGACTTAGGAGCTAGCATCAATTTGATTCCTTATTCAGTGTTCAAAACCTTGGGAATTGGTTAACCCAGGGAAACCTCTATGCGACTTCAAATGGCGGATCGATCTATCAAATGGCCTTTAGGAATCATCGATGATGTTTTGGTGCGGGTTGAGAAATTCATCTTGCCCGCGGATTTTGTTATCTTGGATTGGGAGGTAGATTATGAAGTTCCAATCATCTTGGGAAGACCTTTCCTTTCAATGGGGAAGGCCTTGGTAGACGTGGAGGCCGGTGAGCTAACCTTCCAGGTGGGCGATGAAAAGGTCATTTTCCACATTTGCAAGTCAATGGGGAAACCCAATAGCACGGAGGTGTGTTCTTTCATGGACCTTGTAACCGAGGTCATAATTGATGAAACAAGCTCAATGATCAATGTTGAAGATCCCGTGGAAGCAGTGTTATTGAATCATGATGATATTGTGGTGGATGGCTTGATCGAGTGTGCTAATGCATCGCAAGGCATGGGTTCTTATACTTATGGTCCTCGCAAGTTATCTTTGGACTTGGAAAATCAGAAAACTCCTCCGACAAAGCCCTCAATTTAGGAGCCACCTACCTTGGAGTTGAATCCCCTTCCACCACACCTCAAGTATGAATTTTTGGGTCCTTCTCGTACTTTACCTATTATACTTTATTCTTGCCTAACCCAATTGCAGGTAGACTCTACACTCAAAGTGATCCAAAGGAGAAACAAGGCCATAGGGTGGACTTTTGCTGATATTCGGGGCATAATCCCCGCTTTCTGTATGCACAAAATTATTCTTGAAGATGGTGCAAAGCCTTCCGTAGAACATCAAAGGAGGTTGAATGAAGTAATGAAGGAGGTTGTCAAGAAGGATATAATCAAGTGGCTCAATGCTGGGGTCATCTACCCAATCTCTAACAGTGCTTGGACTTCTCCAGTCCAATGTGTTTCAAAAAAGGGTGACATGATCGTGATGCAGAATGACAAGAATGAGCTTATTCCCACTCGAACCGTGACTAGTTAAGGGTTTGCATGAACAAGGTGACCCGAAAGAATCATTTCTCTTTGCCATTCTTGGACCAGATGCTTGACAGACTTGCTGGGAGAGCTTTCTATTGTTTCTTGGACGGGTATTCAGGCTACAATCAAATCTTGATAGCTCCAGAAGATCAGGAAAAATACAACCTTCACTTGTCCCTATGGGACATTTAATTTTTCAAGGATGCCATTTGGCTTATGCAATGCACCCGCCACATTCCAGCGGTGCATGATGGCAATTTTCACTGATATGGTTGAAGATTTCTAGGAGGTTTTCATGGATGACTTCAGCGTGGTAGGGGATTCTTTTGAGGAGTGCAATTTTCATTGATATGGTTGAAGAAACAAACCTTGTATTGAATTGGGAAAAATGCCATTTCATGGTTGAGAAGGGGATAGTCCTTGGCCATAAAATCTCAAGGATTGGATTGAAGTTGATAAAGCTAAGATAGAGGTTATTTCCAAGCTGCCTCTTCCAACCTCGGTGAAGGGAGTCCGTAGCTTTCTTGGGCATGCGGGATTTTACCGCCGATTCATCAAAGACTTTTCAAAGGTGGTAAATCCTATATGCAAGCGATTGGAGAAATTGCCAAGTTCAACTTTAATGAAGATTACATGAGAGCATTTGAGTTGTTGAAGCACAAGCTAACTACCACGCTAAATTGGAGCTCTCCCTTCGAGCTCATGTGTGATTCGAGTGATGTGGAGGTTGGTGCGGTCTTGGGCCAACGGGTGAACAAAATCTTTCACCCGGTTTACTATGAAAGCAAACCCATGAACTCCGCCCAAATGAACTACACCGTCACCAAGAAGGAATTGTTGCCTATAGTCTTTGCAATGGAGAAATTTAGGCCCTACCTTATGGGCGCCAAGGTGATAGTGCACACAAACATGCGGCGGTACGCTACTTAATGACAAAGAAGGATTCAAAATCTAGGCTTATGAGGTGGGTCTCGTTGCTTCAAGAGTTTGATCTAGAAATTATTGATAGAAAGGGGTGTGAGAATCAAAATACCGATCATCTCTCCCGGCTGGAAGAACAAGGAAGGCCAAATGACGGCCTTGAGATCAATGATACCTTTCCGGATGAGCAGCTTCTCTCCGTCTCTATGCATGATATGCCATGGTTTGCAGACATCGCCAACTTTCTTGTTACCAGTGTTGTCCCGTTTGGGATCTCTTCTAACCAAAGGAGGAAGCTTAGACGGGACAACTTGGATTATTATTGGGATGTGCCATATTTATTCAAAATATGAAATGATGGTGTCATTCGGTGTTGTGTCCCCAAAGAAGAACAAGTGTCAATCCTTAAGTCTTGCCATTCCTCACCTTNGGGGGAGAGGACAGCTTCAAAGGTATTGAGTTGTGGTTTCTTTTGGCCAACTTTGTACAAGGATGCAAGTGAATCGGTAAAAAAGTGCAATGAATGTCAAAGATCGGCTGGTATATCCAAGAAAGATGAAATGCCCCTCACCACAATCCTTGAGGTAGATATCTTTGATGTGTGGGGTATTGATATTATGGGCCCCTTTTTTAGCTCATGTGGTAACACCAACATTCTCGTGGTGATGGACTATGTTTCGAAATGGGTTGAAGTCATGGCTTTACCAAATAATGAAGCCCGGAGTGTGGTTGGTTTTCTCAAGAAGAACATTTTCAAAAGATTTGGGACACCCCGTGCCATCATCTATGACGGGGGGTCTCATTTTTGCAACAGAGCTTTTGATTCATTGCTAGCCAAGTATGGGGTCAATCATAAAGTGTCCACTCCGCACCATCCTCAAGCTAGTGGGCAGGTTGAAGTATCTAATCGAGAAATCAAGAATATTTTGGCAAGGACTGTGACTGCAAATAGGATCGATTGGTCTCAGAAGCTTGATGATGCTCTTTGGGCATACAGGACTGCCTTCAAAACCCCAACCGGTATGTCTCTGTACCGGTTGGTGTATGGCAAAGCATGTCATATACCAGTGGAATTGGAGCACAAGGCACTATGGGCATTAAAGAAGTTGAACTTGGATTGGGACACAGCTGCAAATCTTCGTGTTGATCACCTTAATGAGCTAGATGAGTTTAGATTCCATGCCTATGCCACTCTTCTTTGTACAAGGTGAAAATGAAGTATTTGCACGCAAGTATGCCAAGGATCGAGAGTTCAAAGTGGGAGACTTGGTGCTTCTTTTCAATTCAAGGCTTCGTCTCTTCCCGGGCAAACTCAAGTCCAAGTGGAGTGGTCCGTTTGAAGTAGTATTGGTTACACCCTTTGGTACCCTTGACCTCAAAAAAAAGAATGGGGAGATGTTTTGTGTGAATGGGCACCGGGTCAAACATTATTTGGGTAAATTTGAATATAGCCACGTGGTGGCTTTGCTAAAATTCCTTTGAACATGGTAACTTGCGTCGTGCCGCGATGTTAAATCAGGTGCTTCTTGGGAGGCAACCAAAGTGTTTTCTTTTCTCTCTTTTTGGTTGTTTTTGTTAGGGTAGATTTTTTGTAAGCTAACATGTTGTGAAGTTGATATAGGAATTGGTGGATGCAATGAAGGATCAAATCTGGTAAATTGAGCAAGATGGTAGAAACTCGTTGCAAGCGGCCAAAATTCCGCTGACATCGGCCATCAAACATTACAGCTAAATATTGCCACTGACAGCGGTCAAATTGGTGCACAATGCAAGTTTACTGAATCTCAAAACCGCTGTAGCAAATAATTTTCCACTGTCAGCGGTGGGATTCCGCTATAACGGTGAAATTCCGCTGACAGCGGTGAGAGCAACCACGTAGCAAATTCAAAAGTACAAAAGCGCGGTCAGCGATAAAATTCTATTGTCGCGCTAGGTAGGTCGGTTGGGGTCCCACTTCATTAGTATAAATACTAAGGGACCCCCTTCTTTTTACCCTTTTCACTCATTTTCTCCCCAGACCAATCTTTTTACTGCTCATACAATTTCATTGTTCATCCAAGGCCATTATTTTCACACATTAGCATCCTACATCTTCTTCTAATATTTGTATGTGCTCATTAGTTGTTTTACTTGATTAAATTGGTTGTAGTTTTTTGTGTCTTTTTGTTTTGTTTTTTTGTTTTGTTCTTGTTTTAGAATTATTTGAGCCCTAGTCTATAATATTTATTCACCAATATGAGGTAGTGATTTTTGGGCATCTATGTGGGTATAGGGTTCTTGCTACTTGTGCTTCATGTATAATTTTGCAAAATTTGTAGAACCCTAATTTAGAACCTAGCCCTCAGTGCGCCTTAATGAAGAACTCCGCTATAGCGTTTCAAAATTCCACGGACAGCGGAGTCCTCAAGCCTTAATTAGCCTTAGGATTCCGCTGCATCGGTCAAAATCCGCTGACAGCGGTGTTGTCTCCGCTGCAGAGGTCCATTTTTTCGCGAACAACATTTTGAATAATCAGAGAAGGGGTAGTCTAATCCCCCAATTCCGCTGCAGCGGTCAATATTTCGCTGACAGCGGTGACCAATCCGTTGCAACGAAATAGTGCCGCTGACATCGGATTTTTTGTCTGTGCATTGTCTCATCCTATGCATCTGTTCTGTCTATGATTTAATTGGTTACTCATGTACAATGTTTTTGACACCTTTTGTGACATGTTTGCAAAGAATGGTGAAATCACATGGAGGAGTTGACAAGTAACCCGGGAGAGGCGACCCTTAAAGGGGTCAGGGAAAAGGAAAACAACAGAATCCCTTGGGTCCGACAAAGGCAATAGGGAAGAAGCAACTAAGAAAAAGAACAAGCCCTGAAGAGTTAGAGTCCAGTGAGTACGTGCCCTCCCGGGAAAGAGGAGCAGAGTGGAGCGACCCTAGCAGCTGCATTGTCAAAGCCAAGAAGACTCGTTAACGAGACCACTAGCTCTGAGTCTTTTGAGGATTCCTCTAGTCACTCCATTACACCCGAGGACACACGTGCAGCAGCCCACTCAGCAGCCCATCCTTTTATCAACCTCGATAGCTCAGACGAGGCACCTGATGATGGAAGAGGTAGTGACACCCTAGTGCAAACCACAAGTCTTCTCCGGACCAGAAACCCTCTAGTGTGGCAGGATCGGTTCGTCTCAGAACTGTCCTACCACAAGTTCAGGGAGTGGTGGCCCCAAATATAACTTATCCCAGAAAGACCATTCATCATCAAAGATCTCCTACCTCTCAACCCCAATGTGAAGAAGCAGTTTGATGAACGGGAGGGGTGGCATTTCTTTGTCTACCGAGTGGAGGATGCTAATGAGTTTGTTGTGAAGGAATTATATGTAAATGTGGCCCACACAAAAATGGAGACATATCTTACTCTGGCAACAAGAAAATTATGTACAATGGCAGGGCATTCAATGACTATGCGGTTTCGCGGATGAAGATGAGACTTGCTACTTTGAGAAGGTGGATATGAATGATTTAGCTCGTCTATGGTTGGCCTCAGTGATAGCTACCTCGGGGACTACCCCCTCTTGGTAGGTTGCAGGCTCCGCTATCAAGAGGAACACACTCAGTTTTAAGGCCAGGGGATGGGCCACTTTTGTTTGCACCATGATAGACCCAATACTCCATGACAGTGACATGCCCCTCTCTAGGGCTTTGATAATGGGTGCTATTATGGATGGTATCCCGATTAATGTCGGGAATATCATGTCAAGAGTGATTGACCGGATTGTGCAGAGGAATGAGGCGTCCTATCCTTTTCCCAACTTTCTCACTATGTATTTCAGGGACAATAAGGTCCACGGGAAGGATTTGACACTATTATGAGGCCCCAATCACCTTTCTTGTGGTATAGTTTGAAGGGTTCAGACAAACCTAAGGCGAAAGGGAAAGCCACCACATCTACAAACCCTGGTACTTCCACTGCCACAGAGCCTTCTGCTACTACTGAAGGTTCCATTGCTTCTGAGGGGCCAACTGTTGTTGCTGATCCAGACTCTTCATCGGGTCCTGCCATGTCCATTCCAGTCCTAGTTCCATCATCCTCCACTTACCCTCATACGGCCTTGAGGGTGTCTCAAACTTTAGTTTGTATCACCAACTGGCTGCAGGTAGCTTCTTCCAAGCTTTATGACCTTTCTACCACTGTTGCAGCCTAGTCAGCTCCGGCACCTATTGCACTGCCTCCTACTCTGGAGAACACATTGAAGAGCTTGGTGTATAACCAAAATAAAATCATGGAGACACTAGATAAGAAGGAGAAGGAGATCCACCACTGGGGAAAATATGTGAAGAAGATGAAGAAGTCCCAGGATGAAATGAAAAAGGTTCAGGTGAAGATGCAGGAAACTCAAGCTGACTTGGAGAAAGTGGTGGTGAAGCTAACAGCTGCGGGGGACATCCCCCCTTTATTTGTTGATAGGAGAGCCACGGGTCACTGACCAGGACACACATGTAGAGGAAGCAGACCTTCCACCGGCCCCAGTTCGTAGGAGAATCATCCCGCAGACTGATGATATGGAGATTCAGCTCGAGGAGCTCGAGGGCCAGACCTCCGTACAGCCAAAGGACCCTGCAACCACCACTGGCATAGTGCCTTCTTCATCATCACCAGTTGATCCTTCACCCATGCAGTCAGAGGCACCATAGAGAGTTTCCTTTTACTCTCTCTCACCCATTTCCCCTGATCTATATTTTTGGCTAGTTAGCATTGAGGACAATTTTAGTTCTTATTGGAGGGGGTGGGCTCTATTTGATATTTGGTGATTCAGACATTCTCATATTTTTGGGCTGTAATAACTGTTGATACTATTTTTCTTTTCCTTATTTACATTTCAGTACTTTTTACTTTTGGTATGTTTATATTCAGGTTTCCTATCATATGTATATATCCACCCCCTCTTATGTATATTCATCGTAATCCCCTATTGTGAATATTCATTTCTAATTTTCGTATTTTCTACTTTATAACTTCTTTAGTTTTTTCATTTGTAGTTTAACTTCTTATTTCATTTAATAACTTCTTTTTAATTTATAACTTCTTCTTTACCTGTTGCGCTGTCAATAAGTCCCTTGTTTTCTTAAGGCCATGGTTCTTTCCAAGGGTGGAAATTGTGCGAACCGGGTGTCTCTTCCCTACGACAAACGGTATGACGACCTTCTTAAGGGATTGAGTCAGTTTTCGTTTTTTCTTTTTGTTTTTGTTTTCTTTTGTTTTGGTAGTAGTAGTGAATAAAAGTGATTCAAATAAAGCTTCACTTGGCACCAACAGACTTACCTTTAACCTCATGGTTAAAGACAGATTACAAATGAGGCTAGTTCTAGTTGTGACCCTTAGAGTCTTGAGTTGACTAAAACATTCATCAGGTGGCATATATGGCCATATGTGAGTTTTATATTTGAACCAAGGTTGTTGTGGGCCCTCGACTTGATGCTCTTTAATGATCTTAGGTTTGAGAGGTGAGTTTTGAATGGTATAACCCGAGTGTCGTGCCTAAAAGTCTCGAACTTGCCCCAAGTGTTTTTCTAGGCGAAATCTTAAGTTAGCTCGACTTGTGAAATGATCATAGGTCTTCCTTGATTCCCTACTGAAATTAAAAGACTTCCATAGCCTACCTTGACAAGATCCCTAGTCAACTCCTTTTTGAGCCTGAGCCTATTTGTTCAAAAACCACATTTTGAACCTTTATCCGTTCTTCAATGACCCTCTCTTGGCACCCATTCTTTCCTTGAGCACTCATGATGAATAATAATCAAAGTTGTAAGTTTGGGGGAGAGACGAGTAAATTCATAGTGATGGAAGGCATTGTAATAAAAGAAAAAGGCCAAAGAAAAGGTTGAAAAGAAAAACGAACCAAAAGGAAGAGAAAAAGGGTTGAAGGGAAAAAGCAAAGTTGAAAAAGGGGCTTGGAATGATGAAAAAGAAAGATAAAGGGAGTAAAATGAGCTCCAAGTGAAATTAAGAGCGACAATAAGTCTCTCTATGTTCCCCAAGGAAAATGTGTGACTTAAAGAGTCAAGAAAAACATGAGCCAAAATGTGAAAAATTGGAGTGCTTAAGGAGAGATGTTCTACCAAAGTTCATCATGACCAAATTGAATCCAAAAAGCCTTCATTGCATCCCGACAAAGCCCTGTAGCATCTCAAGATGAGCGAGCTTACATTAATGGTGATTTAAACAAGGGGCAAGCCTATGGTACTTAAGGCCGAATTTGAGTCATTCTCTTGAGAGTGTAGAGAACACCCCATGTTAAACCTAATTCTGAGAGTTCATTCTTTATGGTGAGACGAGCCTATGGAAAGTAGAGAAGAAAGCAGACCTTGCAGGAACTAGAGAAATTGAGTATCATAGAGGAGAGAGTTCTGAGGCAGAAAGCAAGAGTCAACTGGATAGACTATGGGGATTTAAATTCAAAATATTTTTATGCACAGCTGAAGATTAGAGCAAGTAAGAACTCAATCACTACTGTGTATAATGCTGTGGGAGTTAGAGTCATTGAACCTAAAGCTGTAGAAAAAGAATTCATAACTTTTTTCAAACAGCTTATGGGAACTGACACTGGGATTAAGCCATGTCATAATACCATATTCATCAAATCAGGAGAATGCTTATAATTACAACAACAAGAGGATCTAACAAAGGAAGCAACATATGAAGAGGTTGATGAAGTAGTGAAAGACATGCCAAATGATAAAGCCCCTGGAGTTGATGGCTTTCCAATATAATTCTTTACAAAGCACTAGAAAGAAGTGAGACAAGATGTATATGATGTTGTGTTGTTCTTTGTTCAAACAAGCAAGATGAAGCAAGCATGGAATTGTACAACCATAACATTGATTCCAAAAGTTCCTGTACCTACAACTGTGAAAGATTATAGAACTATTGATTGTTGTACTACTGTCTACAAAAGCATATCTAAGATTCTGACTAAAAGTATTAAAAGGGCAATTGAGTGTATAATTGGGAAAGCACAATCTGCCTTCATAGAAGGAAGAAGCATTATGGATAATATACTATTTAGTCATGAGTTATACAATGGCTATAATAGGAAAGTCTTATCTCCAAGGTGTGTCCTCAAGGTTGATTTAAGGAAAGCATATGATTCATTGGATTGATAGTTTGTTAGATATATGCTCACAGATCTTGGATTCCCTCAGAAGTTCATTGTATAGATAATGGAGTGTGTGACAATAGTGTCCTATTCTCTAGTATTGAATGGAGGACTTACCATACCTTTCCCGGCTAAGAGAGGTATAAGACAAGTAGATCCAATGTCTCCTTACCTATTTGTGATTTCCATGGAGTACTTGCAAAGGGAGATGAACCAACTATCTTTGCAGAAGGAGTTCAAATTTCACCCAAAGTGCAAAAAGTTGGGAGTGACACACATTTGTTTTGCTGACGATTTGTTAATGTTTTGCAGGGGTGACAAACATTCAGTTACTATATTGCAGGAAACCTTTAATAGGTTTTCAAAATGCATCTGGATCAAGCTTATTCAAGGAAAGCACTGATCGCGTGGGACAGAATATGTCAACCTAAAGCTATTGGAGGTTTGAATGTGATTAATATGAAGATATGGAACAAAGAAGCTTTATTAAAGCATCTCTGGGCTTTGGCTATGAAGAAAGATACTTTGTGGATAAAATGAGCTCATATCTACTACATAAAGAACATGCTTATAGATGAAGTAAACACACCCACATCAGCAGCATGAGTGGTGAGGAAGATCATAGAGGTAAAGGATGAAGTAAAGCAGCTGAGGTCAACTCATAACAATCTCATAAACACACTGGAATGCGTTGTGAAGCAAGGCAAATTTCAGATACACAAAGCTTATGTCCAGTTGCAGCCCCAATACCCCAAAGTTGATTGGAAGAGTGTTCATTTACATGCACAGATTCATCCTAGGTTCAAGTTCCATCTATGGTTGCCTATCCACCAAAGGATAGCAACTATGGATAGACTTGCCAAGTTTGGTATTCAAGTTCAGTTAGAATTTGTATTTTGTGCAACGAATGTGGAAACATTTGATCACCTATAATTTGGTTGTCCAAACAAAAGAAAGCTATGGGAAATAGTATTGACATGGATGGGAAGTTCAAGGCAGATAGGAAGCTGGCAACATGAATTGAGTTGGATAAGCAATATGGCAATGAGAAAAGACTGCAAAGCAGATATGATCACATCATTGTTTGCAATGGTTGTCTACTGCATATGGCGTGAAAGGAACTCGATGCGATTCAACAAAGGAATATACAACATAGATGACCTTTGCAAGGAAATTGCAATACATATACACATACAAGGCACAAAGAAGATCAAATGGCGAGCAGAATTGGAGCTTTAAAAAAATTCCTTAGCATAGCAAATTGTAATTAAGGTTAGTAAAGTTATAGTATTAACTTTGTAATTGTGAGTATGAGATTAATGGTCAGCATTAATCTGGATATGTAAAGACAGTTTTTTTGATGAAATAAAATGCCAAATTGTGTCCTAAAAAAAAGTCTGGGATCCATAGTGATTGAGGTGAAAGAGAGTTTCTCTTTGATGACTTAAGTCAACTCTTGAAGATTTGGTGTCACATTAGACCTAGTGAGCTAAGAAAATCATTGCATAATGTTGTCGATAATACATTTGTGTGAAGGGTAATTGTTAGTCCCAATTGAAGCTTGATGAAATCACATCTAAATGGCTGAAATACTTTTTTCTTTTTATTACGGAGGTGGGAGTTATTTTGTTTGCTTGAGGACAAGAAAAGACTTAAGTTTTGGGGAGTTGATAACTAGTGATTTGTGCTTACTATTTACTCCCATTTTCTTAGGTTTTGAGACAAATTTGACTAAAATACTCCCATAAATTGATGCAAGGTGTTCAAATTGCAGGAATCGAGTTGAATTGTGAGTATTGACCAAAAAGGACTCAAAAAGGGAACAAAACTTGCAATGTCCCAATACTCAATAGAAGCGCTGCAGCGTTCACTATTCCACTGCAGCGTTTGTCATTTTGCTGCGGCGGATTTACAATTGCTGCCCCATTGCCAAACTTCAGAGAACATGATTTTGAGGTAATGTTCACCACTGACCGCGTTGTTTTTCCGCTGCAGAGATTTCTCCACCGTTGTAGCGCTGATTATTTCGCTGAAAGCGTTTGCCAAACTTTAGAGAGTCAGCCAATTTTGGGTTTTACACTTTTGTGGTCAGCGGTAGTTTTCCGCGGCCACGTTTCATCTACTGTTGCAGCGCCACAATATTCCACTGGGAGCGTAATGGAGAATCAGAGAAGCATCAAATTCCAAAACCGCTATAGCAGCCATTATTCCGCTGCAACGGAAGCCACTACGCTGCAGCGCTCAAAAATACGCTGGCAGCGAAATCTCCGTAGGGGCAATTTTGTCTAGTATTTTCAGCCTAGTATAAATACATCTTTTTGTCATTTTTTGGGCATCGGTTGTTAGAGTGAGAACGTGAACAATAGCTTTTGTCTATTTTGAGTAATTTTAGCCTAGTTCTTACAATAGTTCTTAGATTTCTCTATTGTAATTTATGTTTATGAGTTCAATTTCATCATAAATGTTTCTTCTTCAATTATGAGTAGCTAGACCCTTAAGCGAGGGTTGTGACCCAAACCTAGTGTGGGTACCTAATGGGACTTTCCTTTTATGATGAAATAGTGATTGGGTGTTTGATTTTTAGTCAAATTTATGCTTGATTCTCATATTTAGTGGTTGTAAACACTATTTCATCCCTTCATGACTAGGGTTACTCTTGCGAAAGATAACCCAAGTCTAGGTAATTGGGCTAACAAGGTATTGGGGTGAATTAAAGAGATTGATAGCCCCACTAAAAGGGTGGATACTAGAGATAGTTACACCCACTTGAGCCATTTCATTAGATTTATTGAAACATCCAATTGTGCTTGAGAAAGCCAATTCGGGCAAAGTCACCCAAATTACCGAGAGGTATTGGGTGAGCAACATAGTATGAGGTTATGTCATTCACACACAATTCACAAGATTATCCTCAATTTTAGACCTCATTAGTCACACTCCTAGGAGGTAGTTGCAACCCTAGTGATTTTTATTACTTGAGAAAATAAATCCACAAAAAAAAATCATAGCTAATTAGATAATTGTCCTTTTTAGTCTAAACTCTAGTATAATTACAAAACCTTTATGATGAGAAGTGCAATTAAGAACATGACACACCACTAGGTCAATTAGAAACTCAACTCCCATATACATAACTCTCTGTGGAAATCGATCCCGACCCGTTCGGGTAAAAGCTGCTTCGACCCCTTCCTTGCAACTATTTAGTGGTGTAGGTGGGCGCCGGTCATGGATCGTGCTGCACACTGCAACAGGTTATATTAGAGCTTGGGAAGGATTCGCCCTTTAGGGGTCTGCACACCCGCAGTGAGCGCAGGTTCTATTGATTCATGATGAGATCGGGTTGCATGCCGCAACAGGTACCGTACATTGTTGACTGACCGAGGAGGAAGTGTGAGAGAATGGGATTGAGTACTCTAAGAGTGTGCGTACATGAGTTCATCACTATGGTGCATTGTATTGAAATATATACTTGGCACACAGGCATAGAGATGCATTCCTCATATTACACGGTTTTGTGACATTTATGACATTCACATATACATTGACATGTAGGCACAGAGATATACTTTCCTCATCTCATCTGATAATGAGACTTCTTAACTGTTGTCGAAAGTTTTTGGGAATGATTTGAGATTTACTGTTATACTTTAAAAGCGAGCCTATTTTCCTTAACTGTGAACGAGCTAAGTTATTTCTTGTACCATATTATTATATTGTTATGAACTGTTGTTGGTTATTGGAGTTAGACTCTGACCATTTTCCCAGCTCGTCGCTACTTTCAACCTAAGGCTACGTATGTTACTTATTGAGTACATGAGGTCGGTTGTGCTCAGAACTACACTTCTGCACCTTTCGTGCAAATGTTGGATGTTGATGTTGTTGCGTCCGGCAGGGCGGGATCGGAAGATGTACATGCATTCCAATTATGGCTGTCACACCTCTTTTTTCACTACCCCCGGATTAGTGAAGGGTAGTAAGGGAATTTTTCCAATTAAAGTGACATTATTCAAATTTGGGATTTATTTATTATTTCAGAGTCCCCACCCGGATTTTTGACAACGCTCCGGGACACCGCTTTGTATTGAAAATCCCAAACCGAGGAAGTTTGACTCTATTTTAAGTTTTCTGCGACTAGAAATCCGAGTATGGAATTCTGTTAACCCGGAAGAAAGTATTAGGCATTCCCGAGTTTCATGGTTCTACCATGGTCGCTTAACTATTATTATTTGGCCTAAATTATCCGATTATTTGCGTTTTCTAGCCTATTGTATACTTAAAAACTCTTTGAAATTTAGCCGCTTTTGATAAGTATGAATTTATCTTGAAAACAAGTCACGAGGACGTTCACTTGTCTGCTTTTGGACGTATCACAATTGCGCCACATGAAATGCACCTGTAATTACAACACGTAATTTTATTGTGATTTGAAGTTGAAGACGGGGAAATGAGTTGTCGTGCCCGAGTGTAGATTACGTAGTCAAGGCTTTGGTCGTGACGTTTTTATAATGCCCATTTGTTGCGATGTTCGTTTATTCTTCATGTTTTCTATTTGAAGGAGCATTTTAGTTTTGAGATTGGATAAGACGTTTATGGATTTATTTTGGACAAGTTACGTTGGCGTACACTTGTTGTTTTTGAGCAAATGGCAAACACGTCACATGAAATGCACCCGTGGTTGCTATATGCGTTTTATTAATGTTTGGAGTTAAGGGTCGGGGGCATGAGTTGCCACTCCCGAGTGTAGGTTATGATTATTTTGGAATAATATTTGATTACTTACTAAATTTTAATCTAAAGTTGTATTTTTCCTTTCTACCTAGAGGATATGTAGAGGATTATCTAAAATTAAGTTCACTAGCCTAAAAGATAAGATACTTAGGCTATGGCCACATTTTAGCCCCATGTTATGTTTAACTCTTGGGCCAATCCTAATTTCGACTAATTTATATGGAGGTCACTAGTATAGGAAATTCAACTAAGCCTTAATGATCTTTATTCTTCAGTTTGATGAATAAAACAGGAAACATGGTAATACATATTTGTTCATACATACATTTGTGAACATAACACAACAGATTTTTCCAGTTTTTTCTCTTTTAGACAGCCTAAACATGAGTCTAGAATATTCATTAATTTTGAAATGGATTGACAATGTAAAGTCATGCCACTTCTAGAATTTTTGTGATTTCTAATGAAAATCAAACCACATGCAGTCTTATTAACTTTGAGACAGTGATTCTTACCTATTTTAAAACAGCTTAATCTCATGTTTATAAAGGCTTGTATTTCATACATACGTATACACTGATTTTCGCAGATTTATAAGACACAAAATAGACTGAAGATGATCTACTGACTCTATTTTTGTCGAAACTCTAACTGAATTTAGAAATAACCATATTTCCCATGATCCATCGAGGTGTTTAGTACAGGTTTCACACGCGTTCTTTGTCCTAATACCATTTTCAGAATAGATAGAATGTCAATTCGAATTTTTAGGAACGGGAATAAAACAGAAGTTTAGTGTACAGTCCGGACTTAAATTACATTACAATGAGAGTTAACAAATCGATACAGGGGGGATTGTAACTTAACTGCTGCTATTACATTTTCCAAATGAATGAAACTTAAAATAAAAATTCTAATTAATCTGCTGACTTGAAGCTCCCTTTAGGCCTCTCGTTTAAGCTTTCCCTTTGTAATATGTAGAATACCCCAAATCATCAGGTGTTATGCATTCATCGGAACCAAACTTACCATGAACAGGTCAATTCCAATCTCGCTGATGCTTGCGTTTGTCTGTTCCAAAGACAGAATCATTCATGTATTCGTTTGGCGTGAATATGATCTTGAAAGGATCATACTCAACCAAGACTGTCGGTTTTATACCTTGGACCTTTAGTCCATGTTTATTCTTTGACTTTGATTATTTAGGCATGCTTTTAGAGAATAAATTTGATCGTATTGGGGATTCAGATTTTATCCTATAAGGAGCCTTTGATTATCTACTTTATACCCATAAAGGGTGATTTTCAGCATCCTAAGTTACTGTTTATGCACTATCGAGGGGTGAATTTGACTATTAAGAAGTCAGATTCATCTACCCTAGTGCTACTACTAACATAATTCTTAACTATATAGAAACTTTGATTATTTAGGCATTTTTAGAGGATGAACCTGACCATTAAAAGGTTCAGATTCTTTAACTCTAATGCCCTTTTAATTACATGTTTTGTACCCTTTTTGAATGGTAGACTTCAGCCAACCATACCAATATTTGTGCACTCATCATGGGGTGAGTTTGATTATTAAAGAATCAAACTCATCTACCCAAGTGAAAATTATTCTAATAATATGCTAAACAAATACAAAAAAACTAACATCTAACTAACAAATGCTAAATGCATTTTGAAATTAATAAAACTTAGAAACAGTCAAACTGATTTCCGGAATCCACAAGTTACATACATACATTAAGATTTGTTACCAGCATAATAACAACCTTATTTCAGATTTTTATATTAAGAATAAAGAAGAAGAATATTCAAATTTACACAATCTCAAAAATAGAAAACATAACATGAATCAACAATTTCAGCACAAGTTCAAGATTCAATAACTTTGTATAAAGTTCATTGTTACATACCTTTAAAGAGAAAAACAGCAAAAGACTTGACCAAATAAAGGTCAAGTGTGCACAACAATCAGCAAGAAGAATAAGAATTCAGCAACAACAAATCAGCAGCCCCAAAAAACAAAATACAGCCTCAAGCAAGAAGATAACCCAGGAGTTTGAATGTAAATACTTAAAATCTTCAAAAATCAGAACAACCAAGGAAGATGAAAGCTCATAACTAGTCAGTCTACTGAGGAATTTGTTTTAAAAAAAACGAAATCAGATTTTTTCTTTTCTTTGTTTTCTAGTATTCAGTATTCAAGAGGGTAATTTTCAGGCTGCAGAGAGAATTTTCAGAGTGTAAAAAAAATCCTTTTCAGACTAAGGGGAGGGGGTCTATTTATAGGGTATTGTTTGAATGGGATACCCTTTGGGAATATTCCTTATCTAGCTGAAAATAGTACCAAATAGTACATAGGGCAGCTGTCAGCCTTATCTTTTGGGACAGATGCCCCCTATTCTAGGACATTCTTTCCTTTTAAAAGACCTTTTTACCCTAATAATTCTGATTTCCTAATATACATTACCTGATGTACCCTTTGAAGTCTCTATATTTACCATTGGGTAACCAGGGTTACTTACTTGGGTTTAGTTTAGTTAATTAACTCTAGTTAGCTTACTATTGTTAACTACTAGTTATGTTTAACTATGCTTAAATTAACTAATTAAAGGTTAATTGATTAAATGCCTAAAGTTAGTTTCATACTAATTACCTATGTTTAAGTTTGTTAATTAAAGTAGGTCAATCAATTAACTCCTTAAATGAAGTTAACTGATTTAGTCTAAGTCAATTACTATAATCAGAAATATTAAGCCTAGGTGAATTATTTGTTTTTAAACTTAG
The DNA here is from genome assembly GCA_005239495.1 of Nicotiana undulata. Taxonomy (NCBI): domain Eukaryota; kingdom Viridiplantae; phylum Streptophyta; class Magnoliopsida; order Solanales; family Solanaceae; genus Nicotiana; species Nicotiana undulata. The sequence continues at coordinate 1,010 of ML299880.1, read as the reverse complement.
TTAATTGGTCTTAACTAGTTATCTAAGACTTAGGCCAACCAGGTTGTTAGCTTAATTGTTTTACCTTTGGTTAGGTCTACTAATTAAGTGATATTAATTCCTTATTGCTTAAATTATTTACTTGAATTGACTAATCATTTGAATTAATTAAAAAAAAGAGTAATTAATTGAACTAATTGGTTTAAATAATTTCAAAAGCGCTTATCTAGCAATTATAGTTAATTATCTTAATTGGCTGATTAGTTTCAAACTTACACTGGTTTTTAACCTATTTGATATTAGGTGAATCATTTTTAGGAATTAGGCTATATAGTAACTAATTAATTAGCAGCCAAACTTTTGTTGTTTTTAGCAAGGGTTAATTAATTAATTTCAGATTGATTAACTACTTTAGATTAGTTAGATTGAAACTACTTAGACTTGGGTTAATTGATCATATAACCTACTTTTAATTACTTTGACCTAATCAGGAGAATTTATCTCATTAGAAATTAATCCTAACTAATCACACAATCAGGCCTATAATCAATCGAATAACAAACCTTATTGGCAATTAAACTAACAACAAACAGTAATAAGAAACTCAAGACCAAGGATCCTTATTTTAATAATTCAAATTACAAACAAACATATGACTAGGAAAATAAACTCCTAATCACATGATTATCAGCATTCTAGACGACTAACACTAAACTAAGAAAAAACACACATAAGAGACTATGGACAGATTCATACTAACAACCATTTTGAACAACTAAAAGGCATGCTGTTTAACTTAAATAACGATGTTAATAGAAACGGAACGTAAATTGACACAAAACAAAACAGTAATCTTAATCACACGTAAATGATTCTGCTCTTCCTTTTTTTTTTTACAAAAGGAAAAGAAACAAATAAGTAAAAATGAAAAGAATACTAAACATAGAAAGGGGGGTGTCACGTCCCATAACTAGTCCAGGTCGTGATGGCGCCTAACGGTGGGGTTAGGCAAGCCAACGAACAACAATAAC
>ML299879.1:0-27653 GCA_005239495.1 Nicotiana undulata | reverse complement strand
ATATATATATATATATATATATATATATGTTAGGACTTATGAGATGGTGATTGGAAGTCATAAGTGTCTAACCTAGGTTGTGTTAGTGTTGTAGAGATTGTGAAATGGTTTAATTAAGGAGATTGATGATTTGTGTGTGAATTGTTGGGCATGAATTTCTAATGGAAGTTGTGGATGGCCTAGAGACGATGGTAAGGTGAATTATTGGTATGGAAGGTGGTTGTTGGGTGAAGAAATTCTATTGAAGAAGGTTGTAGAAAAATATGCACATTAGATGTTTGGTAAAAAGTCTAAATGACTTAAAGTATAGAAATCTACTAATATTGGTATAAATGTGTTGCATTGTTGTAGATTAAACTTATTTAGTGTGGTGGAAGTCGTAGTATTATTAAGGGGAAAATTCAGGTATGTTGGCTAAACTACTCTCTTAGAATTGAATTCCATGGCGTCTCCGCAAGTTTCAAGTATTGTTGGCTCAAGTTCCTAATTCCCATGTTCTGAGTTATTCCTAATAAATTCGACTATTCCAAACGAACCTTGTGTCGAAAGATATATATATATATATATATAAATGTGTTCTGGATGCTCTTATTATATTATGTTATCCTTCGGGAACGTGTTCAAAGTATGATATGTGTATTAAAATGTTATGACTTTGAGTCGTGTTTTAAATGAAAGTCCATTATGTTTAACTTGGAAGGAGTACTCCACGCGTCCAAAGATCCTATTGCTCATATATATATATATATATATATATATATATATATATATATACACTTAAGACCNTTAGTGTGGTGGAAGTCGTAGTACTATTAAGGGAAAAATTCAGGTATGTTGGCTAAACTACTCTCTTAGAATTGAATTCCATGGCGTCTCCGCAAGTTTCAAGTATGGTTGGCTCAAGTTCCTAATTCCCATGTTCTGAGTTATTCCTAATAAATTCGACTATTCCGAACGAACCTTGTGTCGAAAGATATATATATATATATATATAAATGTGTTCTGGATGCTCTTATTATATTATGTTATCCTTCGGGAACGTGTTCAAAGTATGATATGTGTATTAAAATGTTATGACTTTGAGTCGTGTTTTAAATGAAAGTCCATTATGTTTAACTTGGAAGGAGTACTCCACGCGTCCAAAGATCCTATTGCTCATATATATATATATATATATATATATATATATATATATATATATACACTTAAGACCTTGATTTCGAATACTCATATTGTTGATAATCTATAAAAATGCTTGAAAGTAAAAGAACTGAGTTGAAGTTGTGTAGCCCTTTTTGATAAAGTATTTCAAGAATAAATGGTGTGTTACTCCTCTATGATTTTAACTTGCGCTTCGATTGCCAATCGTTTTACTCTATTTCTTGGATAGAAATATATTGTGTTTAAAGTTCATGGCAATGAATTTCGCTCCTTTTCACTTTTTTTTTTCATTTTTCATTATTATTTTTATCTTATATTTTTATTATTTTAGTAAATTATCTATGTCCAAAACTTTTATCATGTTCTTTCACTTTTTTTTAGTTCTTTCTAGTTAAATACTCAAGTCCAAAAATTTATATTGGGATACTTTTTGCACAATCATTAATCGATTATAATTAAAGAGAGTTACTATGTCACTTTTTTCTTTGTTTCATTTTCACTTTTTCCCCATTTTATTGTTGCATTTTGACTTTATTTTTTTCTAATAATTTTTTACACTTTTTTTCAGCTTTTACTTTTCTTCTTTAAATTTTTGTTTTCTAGTAATAATCATTCACGCTTTTTCACTTTAATTTTTTCTTGTCTTAAATTTTTATTGATTTTTGCTGTATTTTTTTATATTGTTTAATATTATTCTTTTTAGTAAATCTTTTTGTCCAAAATATTTGTCACTCATCTTCATCATCATGATCATGTGTTACTTTTTCCGTAAAGTTCCTCCGTTCATGTTTTTGATCTTTTTAATTAAATCGTGGGTCCTAAAATTTATTGCGACACTTTCTACACAAATAATCAATTATAGTTTCAGAGAGTTACTACATCACCTTTTTAATATATTTTTGATTTTTGATTTTCCTTTATAATTTTAGATTAATTTATTTGAAACAAATTCTAATAAATCTTAGGTTTTTTAAATCAAAAACTTGTTAAGAGTCTTTCTTTTAATAAATGTGTTTAACATAAAAGTAATCACATTATATCATGATTAAACCGCAATCATAATATACTACACAATGTACCAAGAATATTGAAATACTTGTTTGTAACAAATTTTGAAGTGTGGAATTATTTTTTCAATAACAAAGAAAATACGCAGAAAATAGTAATTTTGATTCCCTTGATTCTCCTCTCTAAAATTCTCTGTAATTCAAAAGCTTGAGCAGGTCTTTCTCGAATCACCAAGAATAATAGATAGCACTTCGCTGGTTTGGGATAATCTTCGGGAAGAACTCCGTTGACCACTTTGTTCTTGTTGAAGAGATATGTAATTGATGAGTGATCTCTCTATGTGTCAGTCATTCAACAACTGCGAAATATTTTTCCCCAACTTTGAATATTTTCAAGAGAGTTGTGTAACTCCTCTATTTATAGTTGGAGGGAACGTGAACTCTTTTGCTTCATTCGGATTGGGTCATGTGAGTCAACAAATTTATCACACAACTACGTGATGTGATTACATATAATTGATCGAGACATGTCATTTTATATACTTGGTGGCCTTTGATCCGTGTTTACCTTGAAAATGATAATTACAATTATATTTCATTGTGTGGTTCTAAAAATATATGATTTATTTTAATACCAGTTTTTAAGCAATAGGTGTTAAGTGTGCGTAAAACAAATGAGGTAAAAATGATATGAAATTGAAGGTAGGCAAACCAGAATACCTCAAGTCGGGGGTTCCGAGTTGGCCGAGATAGGTCTTCAAGGTCGAGGCTCGGAGTTAGCAATGGGCGATCGATGAAGCTATAACAATTTTATGGGCCTCGAAGGAGGCTATTTATGAGCAATGATGGATAATAAATGAAGAACAATTAATGAAATATAGCAAATGTAAGTACTGAATTAGTAAAGAGACAATAGATGATGTTTGAGTTAGAGAGCAGAGAATGTTCTTGTTCCTTGTATTGAATATCGTGTGTACAAAAAATGATAAGGGTCCCATTTATATAGAAGAGATATCCCAACATAGTACATAAGCATTTATTACAATGATATACAGTTGGTACAACTATTTAAATTCATAGTACGAATTTGTACTTTGTTGCAGAATTGGTCGCCTTAGCCCTCGTGCCGCTTGCTCATGAGAGTCACAGACTGCATTGCCTCGAAGTCGAACATAGGGAACACTCGGGGTTGGGCCTCGAGCTATACCTCTATCCTTATGCAGATAAGCTACGAAATGCCATAATAAATAAAAAATCGGTCTCTCCAATTTTAGCCGTATACAGATAGTCCCCGCATTTCTTAGAGTGGAATGATAAGAAACAATCTCGAATGCTTGATTCTTCGGTGTCTCCTCCATGACGTCATCTTGTCAGAGCATTAACTGGCCTTCTCCAAAAGCTGTGCAGGGGTTGCTATCAGCACGATCACCGAGAAACACACGACTCGGAAGTCTAAGACCGATGCCACAGTCTTGACTTCGGATGCTACCGCAAGTCTTCATGCCACAGACGAAGATGATGACGAGAACGACCACCCTTTGGCCAAAAGGGTAAGGTGGAAAGTGGACGTTCCAAAGATTGCCAAACATCAGACAACCGAGTTTCACAAGGCCGATGTGGAACAACTTTGTTCAGAGGGGACCTTCGAAGAAGGCTTGGGCATTTTCCCTGAGCCTTTCGCAGGACATGGTACAGTCTATTTCGATGAGCTCGAAGGGCTTGGCATTGATGTTGTGGGTGGATCCAATTTGGGCTCTTCCTTTTTCCCTAGGGGAGATAAGGGACGCCCAGGACAGGGGTGCTGCCGACGTGGACATCTCTCGGGGGGAAGATGACACGTTCAGGGATTTATTTGGAGGTATCGAGGAGGAGAACGACCTCAATGCCTCTGTCGCTCTTGAGGGTGCCGAGAGGAATTACGAACAGGCGACTTTTCCGGTATACTGTCTGCAATTCTGAGTTTTCGTTCCTTCTTGCATAACCTTCTTGCTTTGTGTTGTAGGCCAAGAAGTTGTATGGACAAGCTTTTTTCCAAACTAAGAGATGAACTTTTTACCGTGAGAAGGAACTCGAGAAGATTTATTTGGAACTGAAAGAGTTGAAGGCTTCCTCCACCCGAAAGGGCGAGGAGTTAAATGTGTTTCGGCCAAGTTTGGAGAGATCTCACCAAGAAAGGACCAGCTTCACCGGATAGGTAACGTGGCATCTTGGAGTTTATTTCAATTCTTTCATAAGTTGACACCTACTAACTTGACTTGTTTTTGCAGATTGAGCAAAAGGATTCTCTGGTGGAGCAACTCTGGGAAGAGGCTGCAATCACGGGTAGGGAGAATCTTGAGTTGAAGGAGCGGATCGAGGCCATAGACTCAGAGAGGTACCTCTTGCGGGGAGAGATGACCTCGACCCAGGACCTTCTTCGGAGTGCCCAGGATGAGGTCACTTCAGTATCTGCATCCAAGTCTGTGGCCGATGAGCACGTAGCCTCATATAAGAAGGATGTTGTTTCCTCCAACAAGCGAGCCAGAGAGATATCTGAAAAGGCCGAGCTGAGGCTGACTCGGGCCATTGCACATGCTCGTTACCAAGCCAGAAGGAATGCACTCAAAGAGGCGATCGCTAAGGGTACCGACCTTTCTACTGAGGTCGAGAAGTCCAGGGCTTTGGAAGAAGCATCGACACTTACGTCTTCTTCTGATGAAAGCTACAGTAGCGGCTCTGACAGTGATTCGGGCAATGGTGAGGGTGAAGAATAGATCCACCCATAGTTTTTGCATGTTCTCTTCTTTATCTTTTGCATACGGGCTCCGGGGGAGCTATGTAAAGATACTCTCATAAATATATATGTTTCTGGGAATGCCAAGAAACTTTCTTGTTTCAAGCCCTTTAATTTTCAGTGCACAGATAATCTTTTGAATTTTAATGTCGGCTTTTTAGGGCCCATTCATATAATAATAAAGTCCTCGAGATCGGGTACCATCTCGGTCTAGATCGATATGTGGATCTTAGATATCTTCCTTTAGAGCTTACACTTGTAGTGGCAGAGGTCCTCGAGATTGGGTATCATCTCGAGGTTGGAACAATAGTTCTTTAAGAAAACCATATAAGTAGTGATGAAGATCCTCGAGACCGGGAACTGTCTCGAGGCTATATTAATATCGGCGGCTCCCAAGAGCCCATAATTATGGCAATAGATATCCTAGAGATCGGGCACGATCTCCAGGATGGATTGACACAGGCGACTCCTTAGAGCCCACTATGATAATAGGAATCCTAAAGATCGGGTACCATCTCCAGGTTAAATTGATATTGATGGATCCTGAGATCTCGTAACTATAACAACAGAGATCCTCGAGATAGGGTACCATCTCGGGTCAGATTGATATGGGGGCCTCGGGCCCTTGCGCAATATCGTTCATATGACATGACCTGTGGAGTGACCGTTATTGTCCCACCGATTCGCTTCCCAAAAAGTGGCAATGATATGGCCAAAATTAATTAACCTTCAAAGAAGTCGAACAATTGTCGCTCACCCTATAAATACATTTGCTTTATTTGTTTGAAGACTTTGCTTCTTTGGGAAATTATCTCCTTTACAGAGTCCTTCGGCCTTTCACCAGTTCTTTCTTCATTTTAATTCAAAGTTTTCTCCTTGTTTCCCCCTCCTTGTTCCTGAGTATTTATGGTCCCTATGTCAAAATCTGCTCTACAGGGAGAGGAGAGTTCTGCCTTTGCTTTGCCCGGTCGATGGTACAACGTCGGTATCAGGTGAACAAACCTCGGAGCTCGAGGTTGTGAGGAGAGACTGCGGATAGGGAGAAGAGGTGGTACTGCAGGTACCTTCCCCGTACGTTGGTGGTACCATTGTCGGGGTCTGATCACTCTCCGACGTCGGTCCACCCTGCCCCTCATTTCCAGTCACGGAGAAGAGAGGTATCGTGGGTGGATGGACCGATTAGTCTGAGTGCGGACCACTAATATTATCTCGGTGGAGTTCCCTTTCATGAGAAATGAAATTTCACACGTAAGTGGTACACTCGTGCCTTTATCATTTCGCTTATAGAGGGGTCAAACTTTCTAATAATGTCTTCCCTTACTTTTTGCAGCAACTCCGTGGATGCCATTCGATATCTCCGACTTGGCGGATTGGATTCGGAGATTGGCGTCCTGCTCGACTTACGATGAGAGTAAGTGGCGATACCTGTTGAAGGTTGGATGGGAGACCATACACCATGGTAAGAGCTATGAAGTTCTTTTCTTTTTTACGAAGAGCTTTCCCTTTTGTTAACTCCTTTAATTCAGGAATTTGAGACTTCTCCAAGACGGGACTGTGTCTCCTCGGGGAGGAGGAGGAGCCGTCGGCCTTGGAGCTGAAGAATGAGAACAAATGGAAAGAGTCCTCGATGTGTGAGGAAGCCTTTAACGAGGCGAGGTCCTCCCAGAGGCATAAAGGTGATGAAGCTGAGCTTCTCAAGCCCGAAATATTTAGCCTTGGGGGAATAGTTCTTCCCTTTCCACCGTTTCCCCCCATCGAAGGTACTTCGAGGGGGGAGGATTTGCTGCCACTACTTTCTTCTCCCATCAAAGGCACTTTGAGGGACGTACGCGGCTAAGGTCCATATAATGGGAGCGTGCTCCCTAATGATGGTGTCCTCTCTAGGTATGGTTCGACTGGGGTCGAAGAGGCCAGGCTAGGAGATGCTCGATCGGCCTTCGAGGAGGTCTAGTGGTTTTCTCCTGCGGTTAGTTTTGATGATTCTTCGATCTTCTAACTTCGTATTTTCATTTTTCAATTGAAACTTGTCCTTCGCAGGCCTTTGATAAGATCAAATCCGAGTTGCAAAAAGCCTTGGATGGGAAGGTGAGCCGAATTGATACAGAATTGATACACATTCGGTACTAGGTGAGCCGAAGTCACGACTACGAAGGTCGCCTCGAGAGACAGGTGACTCTTGTTTCGATGACGTGCATATTTCTTCTCTCGTCCTCAGAGGTTAATATTTGGGTATTGCAGCAGCAGAGAAAGACAGAGGACCTGGAATGCCTTTGGGGTAGAGTTGGTCAGGCCGAGCACGAGTGCAATGAGATAAGGGATCAAATAGACGCCCACATTGTGTCCAGAAAGAACGCTTTAGCCAAGGTTTCTTCCCTCGAAGTGCACCTCTGGAGCGCTCGTGAAGATATCTCGGTACAGGCGATAAAGATCGAAAGTCTCGAGGCTGAGCTCTTGAAAATGAAAGCTGAAGTTGTTGGTGCCCGTGTCGAAGCTCAAGAGGCTTGAGAAAAGGCCGGCAAGAAAGTGGTTGTTTATTCAAAAGATGTTGCTGATGCTCGGGCTGAGCTGAGAGGGGCTTCTAATTGTGAAAGCAGGAGAAGAGACTATGCCTGCTGTAGATCCTGAAGGGAAACCCTCGAGGATATCCATGCTAGGGGCTCCGATATCTCAAAAGAGATAGAGGAGGACAGGGCGGATGAATATGATGCCAAATTCCTTGTGTCCGATTCCGAGGATAAAGAAGAAGAGGCCGATAAAGCCACAGTCCCCGGGGGAAAGTAGACTAGGCTTTCTCTTCTTTTATTTTGTGCAAGGATCTCTGTGGGAGCATTTGTGAATGTACATTTGCAACATATGTATATATGAAAATCTTCCGATTCATTCAACTTGCTTGCATCTATTTTCTCCTTGCTTTGAATTTTAATCGTCGAAAGTTGGTCTGACAAACCAGTCGAAATACCCTTAGTTTTACAGATTGTCCCTGAGGCCTGTTAAGTCGGCATTTAAGCTCTTAAGCATGGGGTTAATATGACTTTCAGTCGGCCCAGAGGCTTTTAGATATTGGCCCGGAGGATCCAATGTGTTTGCCCTTAGGCATGATAGTTAACCGTTTCGGGCTCAGTCCTCGAGTCGGGTTACGGCTCGAGCTCATCGACCCTTAAGTTTTTTAGAGTTAGCCTTGAGTCTCTTTAAGCTAGCGCCAAGGATCTTATGCGTTGGGTCGATACGACCTTTAGTATGTCTATATTTTCCCTCGCTTAAGACTTATTTTTGTGTTCGTCCGACTCTTCGACAGTCCGAAAAGAACCTCGATTACGAGTTGTTATGTGACGATAAATGAGCACCTCGGAAGGTTCTGCCCTATGGTTGAATTGTCTTGAGCCTTTTCGTTGTTTGGAGCTAACATGAAAATGATCGAAGTTCTTTTGCTTGTGCCGAGGGTAGCATGTTTTAACCGGTTCTTTCTGAAATAATTTTGAAGGATTTGATTTTATGGCGACAGTAGGGCATCCCTGAGTCGCGTTAGTTTGGCCGGATCCTTGTGACCGTAGTCTTTGTGTTTGGACAAAGCCTTTTAGTCCCGATTGAGGTATCCTCGGCGTCTATATTCGAGGGTATGCCTTTTTAGGGGTCTTTCAAGTTCAAATATATAGCCTTGGCTTTAAAATCGGGATTGTGCCTTTTACAAGGTCATGTGATTTGGACACGCCTTACTTGAGGTCTTACAGTTTTGATCATGCCCGTAAGACTTACAGTTTCGATTATGCCCGTAGGACTTATAGATTTGCTCATGCCCGTAAGACTTACAGATTTGCTTATGCCCGTAGGACTTATGGATTTTCTTATGCCTGAGGTCACCCGCTTGAGATCTTATGGCCTCGAGCTTTTATAACTTGATGGGGTGGCAGTCGGTGACAGTCTCCGAGACATCGAGAGTATTTTTGCCCTGGGGCCTTCCCTTGTGATAATAGCAACTTCTTTAAATCACAAAGTGTTTTGATGGTAAAAGATACTCTTTTGATTACTCGGTACAAACATACATATTTTTACTGTCGAGGGTTCGATCATTCTATGCGGACACGATTCATTTGACCGTTTGGCCCAATACATCATTTTCCTATCGAAACCCTCTTTGGCTTACTTCGATTTTTCTGAGGATGCGACCTCCTGGGGGGATGCCCCCAGTATTCGAGGTTGATTGGAGAGAAGCCTTGAATACTTGTCTAGGTTCTCCTTAGGTAGCATATAGATGTTTCCTCATTAAAATCCTTGTCGGCAAAACCCTTTCTGGGATAAAATCCGATCGAAGGAAAAGAGTGCAACACATGCTTTAAAACCTAAGGTCTTCAAACTGGAGGGTGCTTCGATTTCTTTTTATAGGACACCTGCATATAGATCAGTATAAAAAGTGAATAAAAAGGGAGATAGTCGTACCTTAGCAGTTATGGCGTTCCAGAATCGATGGCGCCTGCCTCTAATTGTTCTTAGGACGTGGTACGGTCCTTAACTCAAAGCTTAGGGTGCAGCTGAGGAAGTATCTCATGACCGCTACTTAGCTATTTACTTATCCTTTGGCTCCTTCAATGTAGAAGGTGTCGAAGTTGGTACAACATCGTATATCGTGAACTCTCCCTTGCTGCATGTTTCTCCCCGTATACCATTTTTATTCCCTCCTTTGTTGGAAATTTGATCATTTAGTAGAGGTTGGATGGTACTGCTCTCATGCAGTGTATCCATGCCCTCCCGATCAAGGCATTATATCTCATGTCTCCATCGATGACGTGAAATTTTGCATTCAGTTGTGTCGGCCATGCTGACCGGGAGGGTAATCTCCCATTTCATTGTCTCGCTCGCCATGTTGAATCCGTTGAGGACTCGAGAGGAGGGCACGATCTGGTCGAGCAGTCCGAGCTGCTTCACCGCCCTTGACCTGATTATATTGGCCGAGCTACCTGGATCCATAAGTACGCGCTTAATTTGAAACATATTCACAAGGAAAGAAATAACCAGTGCGTCGTTGTGAGGCTGAGACAGGGTTTCGAGGTCCTCATCGCTGAATGTGAGGGAGCCCTCGGGTATGTAACCTCGAGTTCACTTTTCCCTAGTGATGGATATTTTTGTTTGTTTGATAATGGGTTCCTGCGGGATGTCAATGCCTCCCATGATCATGTGGATAACATGATGAGGTTCTCCTGTCTCATTTTTCCTGTTCGTTTCTCTTTCCCAAAATTGAGTTTTAGCCCGGTCACTGAGGAATTCTCTAAGGTGCCCTTTTCTAAGTAGTCGGGCTACTTGCTCCCGGACTTGTCTGCAATCCTCGGTCCTGTGATCGTGTGTGCCGTAAAATTCGCACACCAAGTTACGGTTTCTTTGCGATGGATCTGATAGTATAGGTTTTGGCCACCTGGTATCCTTGATTATACCTACAGCTGACACGATGTATGAAACATCAACATTGAAGTTATACTCCTACAGTCGAGGTGCCTCTACCGATCCCGCGTGTCTGTTGAAATCGACCCAGTTTATGAGTCCCCGAGGGTTCTGACCTCGATCTGTCCTTCGTTCATTGCGAGGTATGTTGCGCTTTGGGGCGTTTCTTCGATCTTCAGTGTATGGTTGGTACATTACCTTGTTGGGCCTCGGTTCCTTTGCTGGGAACCTGCTAGGATATACTGAGCCCGACGGGGCCCCCTAATTGGTCGTCCTCGACCCTAATCTTAGACTGATATTGGTTGTGGACATCCGCCCAGGTGACGGAGGGATATTCAACCAAGTTCATCTTCAGCTGTTTTGAAGCTATCTAACTCCACTCATTCAAACCTTGGGTGAAGGATTGCACTGCCCAGTCGTCGTAGACTGGTGGTAACTCCATTCTCTCCATTTTGAAAGCGAGATCGAATTTCCGTAGCATCTCACTTTCTCTCTATTTGATTTAGAAGATGTCGGATTTCCTTGTACCAACCTTGATGGCACCAGCATGTGCCTTTATGAAAGAGTTTGCCAGCACGACAAACAAGTCTATCAAATTAGGGGTTAGGTTGTGATACCACATCATGGCCCCCTTTGACAGTGTTTTTCTGATCTTTTTTAATAGGACGGATTCAATCTCATCCTCCTTCAAGTCGTTCCCCTTCACGACACAAGTGTAGGCAGTGATGTGCTCGTTCGAGTCTGAGGTCCCATTGTATTTCGGGAGATCGGGCATTTTGAATTTCTTCGGGATGGGCTTCATGGCTGCACTTGATGGGAATGGCCTTTGCACGAACTTCTTTGAATCTACACCCTTTAGAATAAGGGGTGCGCCTGGGATCTGGTCGATCCTCGTGTTGTAGGTTTCCACCTTTTTGTCGTTCACTTCTATTTTCTTTTCGCCTGACTCAATTCTCCTTGTGAGGTCTTCGAGATTTTTCATAATAGCGGGGTGGGTTGTTGATCCGTCGTTGATCGACTTCTCTGGTGCTGGTTCGACTCGAGGAGTCGTTCCCGGTGCTACTATACTTGGAGTTTTTTTATGGCTTTGCAGCTGAGCAATCGCCAACTGTTGTGCCTGCAACATTTCAAAAATAACGTGAAGGCTAACCTGCCTTTATTCTCGAACTGGAGTGTTCTGATCCTCCTGTTCCTTTTTTCGATGTATATCCCCGTTAGTGCGGGAACTAATATTGACGTGTTGGGCGTTGCGTGAGCCCACCACCACTGGGTTCGGGTTTAGTGCATCCTCAGGGTTCTGTTGTGGTACAACGGCGCCTGGATCAGCTACACCGTTCTCTCCATGGTCCTCAACACCGTTGTTTTCGTGTGCATTTACTGAGTTAGACATTTTGACCCGAAATCAAAGATTCTTGGACAAGAAAAAGTGTGAAGAATAATTTGCGTTTCTCAGTGAACCAACACTAAAACAATCACTATTATCTTTAGCCCCACGGCGGGCACCAAATTGTTTTCCTTGAAAATGGTAATTACAATTATATTTGATTGTGTGGTTCTAAAAATATATGATTTATTTTAATACCAGTTTTTAAACAATAGGTGCTAAGTGTGCGGAAAACAAATGAGGTAAAAATGATATGAAATTGAAGGTAGGCAAACCAGACTGCCTCAAGTCGGGGGTTCTGAGTTGGCCGAGATAGGTCCTCAAGGTCGAGGCTCGGAGTCAGCAATGGGCGATCGATGAATCTATAACAATTGTATGGGCCTAGAAGGAGGCTATTTATGATCAATGATGGATAATAAATGAAGAACAATCAACGAAATATAACAAATATAAATAATAAATCAGTAAAGAGACAATGGAGGATGTTTGAGTTAGAGAGGAGAGAATGCTCTTGTTCCTTGTATTGAATATCGTGTGTGCAAAAAATCATAAGGGTCCCCTTTATATATGAAGGAAAATCCCAACATAGTACCTAAGCATTTATTACAAAGATATGCAGATGTTACAACTATTTAATGTCATAGTACGAACTTGTACTTTGTTGCAGACTTGGAAGCCTTAGCCCTTGTGCCTCTTGCTCATGACAGTCACAGACTTGCATTGCCTCGAAGTCGAACATAGGGAACACTCGGGGTCGGGCCTCGAGCTATACCTCTAGCCTTATGCGGATAAGCTACGAAATGCCATAATAAATGTAAAATCGGGCTCTCCAATTTTAGTCGTATACAATCGACTATAATTCTGACAGGGATTGCCACATTATTTTAACACATGGTATCATCCTGTTGGCTTTGAATTTGACGAGACATGTCATGTCACTTGGCACATGGTATGAATCTATGATATGGACCTTGGGCATGAAAAAACATGGACTTATTTAATTTTTAAAGTTCAAATTAATTATTGAACCCAAATGAAAATAGATCCGTACGTGTAAGTGGACTTTGAAAATCCAATTAAATGTTTGATGCTTACAAATACCTCATATTTCAAGTCTTGTCTCAGTATGGACTTGGCGAGCCGTAGATGAGCTTGAAGTACCAGTAAGGTGACGTAGAATTTGCTTTATAGTGATTAAGTTAGATAATTTAACATATTTTGCTAAAATTTCATACGCATCCACTAAGCAAAGAGCCACAATATGTTTTACTAACAAACAAGCTTACTTGGCACCTCTCCATTTAAGATTGGAGGATAAATTATAGATGTTGGTTTTTTTTATCTAATTAGATAAAAGGTATGATTGTGAGAATGACGGAAAAGATTTGGAGGGAAATGAAAAATTTTAAGTTTCTTTATCTAATGTACTTTGTTCCTCGTCCAAAAATGAAAAGAAAAATCTTTGTACTTATATAGAGAAGCACATCAATTGAAATGATTGATTCATAATTTTTGGACCAAATTAATTTGTTTACCTTGAAAATGGTAGTTACAATTAAATTTGATTATATGGCTCTAAAAATATACGATTTATTTTAATGTTAGTTGTTAAGAAATAGATTCTAAGTGTGAGTAAAAGAAACGAGATGAGAGTGATGCTAAATCGAAGATAGGCAAACCAGACTGCCTCAGGTCGGGGGTTCCGAGCTAGCCGAGATAGGTTCTCGAGGTCGAGGCTCGGGGTCAGTGATGGGCGACCGATGAAGCTATAACAACTTTATGGGCCTCGGAGGAAGCTATTTATGATCAACGATGGATAATAAATGAAAGACGATCAATGAAATACAATAAATGCGAGTATTAAATCAGTAAAGAGACAATAGAGGATGTTCGAAGCAGAGAACAGAGAATGTTCTTGTTCCTTTTATTGAATATTGTCTGTGCAAAAAATAACAAGTGTCCCCTTTATATAAGAGGGAGAATCCTATCATAGTACATAAGCATTTATTACAAAAGAGAACAGCTGGCACAACTATTCAATGGTCCAGTACAGACTTGTACAATTTTTCAGGCGCTTGTCAGCTTCAGTCACATGTTCTGGAGAGTCCCGCGCTTTCTCGTAGCGGACTCCGATCTTCTCCTTGTCTTGAGACGCGTCAATCTTACGGTACCACTCCTCGAGGAATTTGTCTCGGAGCCGCACCTTGGGTGTGTTTCCCATGCCAACAGAAATCTCAAAATCGATCATGCCCGATTTTGACCGTATACATAATTATCCGTTATTCATTTATTTTTTCCCGATAATTTTTGCGTGGATTTTATTCCCGAGATCAGAGTTGGTTTGGAAGAATAATTCTCAATTCGGAAGTTTTAAGGTAGAAGAGTCGACAAATGTTGACTTTTGGGTAAACGACCTCGGATCGGTGTGTGTGTGTGTGATATGGGAAAATGTTACGGCGTTATATACACACCACCACCTGTAAGCTCGTAATTTATGATCCGCGCATTAGAATTATCTTTAGTAGTTTTAGTACTTTTAAAATATTTATTTCAATTTGTTTTTATAAGATTTCACTGTATTAATAATTTTAATTCTAGTTTATAGAGCATAAAAACTGAAAACCACAAAAAATAGTCACATAATTTGAGGTTTTACAACACTAGTATTAGCTTTATTAGTTGATGTTATCATGATATGTTTTTTAAAAGAAAGAGAGTAAATATTTTCTTAGCCTGATTAGATTTTGTATCTTTTGAGTTTTTATGGTTTCATTTTGAGTTATTCTTATATTATCATTTCAGTTGGGAGTATTGACATATTTTGATTCTCGTTGCATTTGACAGTATGCCTAATTGGTCTTTTACTATCTTATTTTCTTTTCAATTAGTTAATTGGGTTCATTTTTACTCTTGAAGGTTTTCTTTAAATAATTAAGAAAAAAAAAAAGATGAAAAGAAAGCTCATGAATTTTGTCACTTTCCCTAAGGAATTACTCCTTACGTACACTCTTCTGGAATAAGATTTCCATATTCAATTTTCTTGGACATCACTCTTGAAACCTCACCTCCACGTCTCACGTGACACAAAAAAATCACTGATATAACACAATAAGGGTATTCATGATTAGATTTGGGTCGATTTTTTACTATAAAAAAAAAATTCAAGTAAGTCAATTTTTTTAAATATTCGAACCAAATCAAACAAAATTAATTAAGTCGGGTTTTTATCGATTCAATTTGATTCGATTTTTGTAGGTTTTTCGGTTTTTTCGGTTATTCATCGTTTTCTTTTTAAATATAAGACATACACTACCAAATGTATATTCCGGCGACTACATTTTTAATGTAATACTATCAAATCAATTGCTCGTCGAGAAATCTATCATTTATCAAGATATATTAATGATAATTGAATCAAATAATGATGAACAATTAAAGTACTCAATTAAAAATCGATTATTTTTAACACGAAATAAATTCTCGTAGTTAGCAAAACAAAATTACCAATCAAACTAGAATGTAAAGACAGAGAATTAGATTATTATAATAACAAAGAACTAGGCTAAGAATATAAATGACTAACATGTACCATAAAATTTTAGAAACTTTTAATAATATATATATAGGTGTAATAATAAATTAAAATAACTACTTTTATAATTGATTTTTTCAATTATTTTTTGATTAAAACCAAAAACCAAACCAAATTTTATCGATTTTTAAATTAAAAATCAAAACCAAAATCAAACTAAACCTAAAAAGTATCAATTTTTTTAATCGGCTTGATTCGATTTTTTGGATTTGTATGAAACCGTTTCTTTCTTCCCAAGAATTGGAAAAAGGATCTGATATACACACATAGTAATAAACAGGGAGAGACACACACAGCCTTCATCTTCTTGTTCCTCATCATTTTTAACACACAAAAGATACTACATCTTCCTCACCTCATCTCTTCCAAAAATACCACAAAACAAAAAAAGATCCCAGCTAAAACAAGATCTCAAACCAGCCCCCAAATCATGTAAACTCCATAAGTCAGCCATTAAAACCATCTTGAAACAGGCCAAAATAGCCGAACAGTCCTCCAAACAGTCACCAAAAATCGATAAAAGCTGTTTCCCTCAACTGAAGTTGAAAGAAGTTCTAAGAGGTCGAGTCCAATGTCTACTGTGCCGTCAGAGGTTCGAGTTTCGTCCGCGAGGTCTGGGTTCATCGAGGTCCTGTCTGAGTCTTGTTTGCTTAGGGGATTTCCCTGCTGTAAAAACTTAAGAGCTCAGATTCAATATAAAGGTTCAATTCTTTTAACCCTTTGTCAATTTCTTTTTAGAAAACTTGATATGGATCATTCAAGTGCATGATTCTATTGGATGTTTAAACATTTTTTGAAGCTATCTCATAACCTGTTTAAGTGATTTTGGATAAGAATTAAAAATTAAAAATAAATTCTTATGTATAGTAAAATATTGTATCGTATGTGAGCTTTTGAAGGTTTGTTATAAATCCTTGTTTTCTTACTTGCTACAATCTTATAGGACTTGTCATTCATTACTGTTTGGGTCTTAGTCAATTAATATTCAGTTTGATGAGTTCCAATTTCGTGGGTAAAGATCCGAAGTTGCAAGACTGCACTGTTTTTTTGATTAGGTTGATTTCGAAATAGACCTAGATTATTGGGCTGATGATTTCGGCCCCTTTATTTGTTCGAAGTGGCCTGGTACCATGTACTTCCAAATGGGCTAGTAATTCAATTAGAAATAAATGGGCATTACCATGAAAAACGATAGTAAAAATTGCAGGGTGTTTTATTTGGTCGCCCGCGTTTAACCTATACTTATATTTTTAAAATTATTTAACTTATACTTTAATTTTACAATTTCAAGCGCCGCCTTTCTGATATCTGTGCAAAACTTCAGCTTATTTAGTGCTGAAGTTTTTACAAATGAACTAAATAACTTCAGCATCTTCTGTTAAAGTTTTTGAAAAAACTTTATTGCAAAACTAATGAATCAAGGACAAAACTTCAGCCTATCTAGTGCTGAAGTTTTTACAAATGAACTAAATAACTTCAGCATCTTCTGTTGAAATTTTTGAAAAAGCTTTATGACAACACTAATGAATCCAGGACAAAATTTCAGCTTATTTAGTGCTGAAGTTTTTACAAATAAACTAAATAATTTCAGCATCTTCTGCTGAAATTTTTGAAAAAGCATTATGACAAAACTAATTAATCCAGGTCAAAACTTCAATTTATTTAGTGCTGAACTTTTTACAAATGAACTAAATAACTTCAGCATCTTCTGCTGAAATTTTTGAAATTTTTTTATGACAAAACTAATTAATCCAGGACAAAACTTCAGCTTATTTAGTGCTGAAGTTTTTACAAATGAACTAAATAATTTCAGCACTTATGCTGAAGTTTTTGAAAATGCCTAGAATGCTGAAGTTTGTGTGATTGTCTTTGCTACTTCAGGCCCGTATGCCTGAAGTTTATGCAAAAAGTGGGTACACTCGCAATTTATTTTGCAAAGCGGGTATAAGTTAAAACGTGACCCAAAAAGCAGGTATAGATGCAAAAGCCCCAAGACGATAGTACATTAACTAGCCCATTTTCTCATAGCTAATTTACTCTATTTCTTCCACAATAATTCCATAATCAACGACATCACAAATACTCTCAAACAAGCTTAGGAAATTAAGTAACTTATATACCATCGTAGTTTGTTGTAGGCACGATTAATAAAATTACATCGTGACTAGGGCTAAGGTTTTTGTGGGATGGTCACAATACGTAAATTCCAATTCGAGGATGCGTTTCACGTGACTCGACCATAACTTCAAATAATAAAAAAATAAACATGTTGTAAATTGCGGGTGCGTTTCACGTGGCACGATTTGCAACGTGTACAAAACAATGAGTGCGCGACATCGCGACTTGTTCAAATAAATTTCATAAAATATTAAAAGCGGTTTTAAAAGTAAAAGAAATGCATATTAGGTTTTTAAGCACGTAATAAATCGGATAATTAAGCCAATTATTAATAGTTGTATGACCGTGCTAAAATCACGGAACTCGGGAGTGTCTCACACCTTTTTCCAGGTTAACATAATTTCTTATTCGGTCTTCTATGTTCGCGGATCAAAAATAGTGTCAAATTTTCCTCAATTTAGGATTTAAAATAAACCGGTGACTTGGGAAACCCTAATAATCATCCCAAGTGGTGACTCTAAAATAAAATAAATAATCACATTTCGATAATGTCACTTTAATTGGAAAAACTCCCTATCCCCCTCAGGAAAAGGAGTGTGACAACTCTGACGATTCTGCTGGGGACCAAGAACCCAGAATCTCTGATTCAGGGTTCAAGAATTCGAGCTTAGAATGACTGTTATACTTGGCTTTTGTTTAGTATCTGATTTTTTTGTGTTTGAGCCTAATGTGCTAAATGCCGCTTTTTACTACTTTGATATTGTTTGAACTATATATAAAATGAAATCCTTCTTCTCTCTGAGTCTTCAAAATCTTCTAGGAAGTGCACGCTGGCGTGACTTATTTTCTGTTAGTGTCATACCCTAATTTAGAACGAGGAACGGATCAGTTACAAAGTCGGATGACCTTTTGGTTCCTGGTACGCTGCCCCCCGGCTAGAGTTGTCCGCTCAGGTAAGCCAGGTGTAGAACAACACACCCAGGATTCAAACCTAGAATAACATAGCCTCATGTCGGATCCCTAGTAGGAACGTTTGTTTTCATTACGTGTATTTGACTTTGGAGACTCAACACAGGGGTTGAGTCCGTCTAGGACAGGTGTACTCGAAACTAAAAAGACCATCTTGATACATTTTACATGCTACTTGTGCATTTATTTATTTCGCTTGCATGTTGACTGACTTCTAGAATAAGGAAAGAAAAAAAAAAGTAAAACAAGAGTGAGAGGTAGGTATTTGAAAAATTCAGAAACTCAGCAGAAATTTTGATAAGAAAAAGAGAAAGAAAATAAGCCAATATTTTCTAAAAGTCATTGTTTCCTCTGTTCCGTTAAAACTGGCCGAATTACGCGGTCTGATTGTTAGCGGATGTGAGATACATAGGAAAACCTCATCGGTTCCGATCCAAATTTTCAATAATCCAAAAATATTTTCCTTTAATTCCTTATTTAGGCGTCTTTCCTTAGAATATCTCAAATAAGAAAAAAATTAAAACCGAAAATAGTTTCTTCCTTTATAGAAGTCTCTCATTAAAAAAAAAAAAAAGAATCACCCAAACTTCAAAAATATATTTTTCATTTTCTGTAGTCTTTCTCTCAAAAATCCAAAAAAAAATAAATTAAATTCTATTTAAGGTGAATGTCTATATTCTAGATAGATTTTAGGGTTTGTTACTTGGTGACTAAGTCATTTTCCCCTATAAATAGAGGGGTTTTATTCCATTGTAATTCATCCCTAAATTCAATAAGAATTTCTTCTCTCTTTCTTTGCAATATTGTTCTTCTTCTTTTATTGTTTCATAACACGTTATCAGCACGAAACTCTAACCAATTGAGTAGAAGCTTTGAGATTGAGCATAATGATTTTCAATTGTTCCATGAACTTTCTTAATGATTAAATTATGGATTTAAGGTAAGTATTTTACTTTATTTTTATCTTTTAAATTCTTGAAATTCTCTAATTTGATTTTAAATACAAGCAAATACGATAAATTTTGATTGTGACTCTAATGGAGTTTGAAAGAAATTATAACCACCCAATGTGATAAATATTTTATGTCTTGCCATGATCAAATTTATGTATGATTGTGGGCAAAGAATTGAAAATCCGTCCCATTGAATTTGCTCCATTCTGATTCCCTTAAAAGAATGTGATAGCAGTATGTGATACGTCTGAAAGAAGACAAAATTATTATTATGAAGATATCAATGGATGTGGACATGGCAATAGACAAAATTATAATCGTCATCATTATGATAATGAGAACAATAAGGAGTCTAAAAATAATCTTCACTCTTTGAAAGTAATATTTGTCATCGATTTGACATGAGATTTTGTAAAGCACATATAGATGATTATGATCCATTCATGATGTGAATGTGACAACATCTAATTTATGAATACATATTCATTCTTGAAAGTCTATAAATGTGCTAGTGGTAATGAATATATCACACTCACCTCTAGAAGGGATTTGAGAAGAAATAAGAAAATAACGTTATTATTATGGCATAAATGGTCATTGGTCACGTACCTATTGTACGCCAAAATATCTTAATAATGTGATTATTAAAGGATAACAATAATGCATGAAACAGATCTTGCATATAATTTTGACCATGACCATAATCAGTGGCGAAGCCAGAAATTTCTTCAAGGGTGTTCAAACTTGAAAGAAGAAAAAAAATTCTCTGACAAAGGGTGTTCAATATATGTTATATGCCTCTAAAATTTAATATTTTACCTATATATACAGTGTAATTGTTTGACGAAGGGTGGTCAGTTGACCACCCTTAGAAGAGCATAGCTTCGTCCCTGACCTTAATGGTATAACTTTCTCCTAAAAAAATTATTCATCTTATAGATGTTGATGAATAAATGGTAGTACAAAATTAATTGAAAGCTCTAGAAGAGCCAATTATACTACTTTGGAGAAATAAAATTGATTATTAATATTGCATTATGTTGTAGTAAGTCTCAAAGAAACCTATTGAGTTTCTAAAGTATTCGCAAAAGCAGTTGGTTATATTGAGACTATAAATAAAGGAAAGATTTAATATCTTCTATTACTACAACTTGTAGCGGGGTAATATGTATGTGAAAAGTTATCCGCTTTATTCTTCAGTTTGTACTACACAAATTAAAGAATACTACAATAAAATGGATGTTTATTGATATAAAAATACATATCATAATAGACTTGGAGTTTATTGATAATTGCACACGTCATGGTATAAACCTGAACTTTATCAATATTGATAATTTATTCAGTTGACATAATTGATTTAACCACATCAATTTAAGTATGATGTGCAAAAATGAAAGAGAATTCACATGAGTAAATATTAAAGAACTACAAAGTTCTTTACGAATTCTCTTATGTTGCTTGTTCTCAATAATTAATATACCAACTAAAAATTGGGATTGATCCCATGAATACTGAAAATATTAAAGGTGAATATGGGCCCATTCACCTGCCATGTATACCACATAAGATGCATCTATAAGATGGTTACATGTGCGATTATTATTAACTCGCAACATGGTGTTTGCGAGGTAACTTGCTCAATAATTTGATTTTGAGCATAATTTCTAGATTTTTTATTCAAGATAGTTCATCTTGATAAGTTGGTTTACATCATAGTTGGTTTAGCAAAATGATTTATTGAGTGCCTCCACTTAATAGCTAAACAATTGCTTAGGAGAACAACGTTATTTATATCAGTTTGATATATGTTATATACGAAAGTATATTACATTCTCCCCTCACAAGTGGTGTAGGGCCAGGAACCAAATAATTCCATCTTATTATTATTGATGTACAGTGTATATTTTGATTAACCCCATAATGCACAAAGATGAGTTCCCAAAATTGGGAAAGAAAGTTAGTTTTTCTAACATGAGGGGGAGAAAGGATAAACTATTGAGAAAAAGTTACGTGGAATGAATTATCATGTGTACATCTAGATCCTCGAATAAGATATTATGAACTTGAAGTTCATAAAAAGATAATTCATTTGCAATATATTGCAGCATGCCAGACACATTTGTTGACCCAAAGAAAGTAACTATATTCTCATTACAAATGCTCCTATTATGTCCTAGAATGTCAAAGTCTATGGTACACTTAAAGCGTATAGACAAATCGGTTCAAATAAGTTTCTTGATAAAGAAGATGAGCACATGATCATAATAAAGTAGGCAAATGATCTAGAAGATCACATGGCATAACTCTTCATAAAATCTCAGGAGAGGTTCAGGTACCTGAAAATATGAATGAAGAAATCTCTATGTTATGTCTTTATGAAAAAAAAATATTAGAACCGATATAAAATGTTCGTCAACGACATTTATCATAACGCTAAGTATTGATGAAGATCTTAAGTCTATCGAACACAAACACAAAAATATTAGCCAAATGGAAGAGACACAATTCGAATAGAATTGGTTTCATATAAAATACATGTAATGTTGAACATGTAGTTCAAACACTCGAAAGTATAAAGTCAATGGTGTGTGCAATCACTTTCATGTATCTTATATGTATGGCATGACATGAAAACTTGATGCAAATCTAAAGTCTATTTATACGGCTTATATCACATAACTTATATGATAATCCCTGAAGGATATTGCATAAAGCATATTGGATTCTTGGTCATGAAGTACTATATCCTAAGTGCAATTTTTGCACATTTGTATCTTGCTATAACTATAAGCATGATAATGTAATAGCGAGGATTTTCAAGGTGCAACATATTTATTGGAGTTAATATGGATGATTTATTCATCAAATCTCTAGTGATGTCAACCTCCAAGAAGCTAGTGCACATGATTGGAATGTGAAGGCTCAAGGATGTGAATTGATGCTCTCATTAGGGGGGAGTTAATGCGCGTTGCGCTCTTTTTTCCTAAAAGGTTTTGTCCCGCTGGGTTTTTCTTGCAAGGATTTTAACGAGGCAACCAAAAGGCGTATTTTTAAACATGTGTACTCTTTTTCCTTATCTAGAAATTTTTTCCATTGGGTTTTATTTTAGTTAAGGTTTTAACGAGCCACATTATTTATTGAATAGACATTCAAGGGGGAGTGTTATAAATAGAATTCTATTTATGGTGAATGTCTATATTCTAGAGAGATTCTAGGGTTTGTTACTTGGTGGCTAAGTCACCTTTTCCATATAAATAGAGTGATTTTATTCCATTGTAATTCATCCCTAAATTCAATAAGAATTTCTTCTCTCTTTCTCTGCAATATTGTTCTTCTTCTTTTATTGTTTCATAACACAAAAAATATTAATCTTTCTTATGTAGAAGTCCCTCTTTCATGAAAAATTAAAAATTCAACAAATCAAATTCCAAAAATATTTTCTTTCTTTGTATACGGCTAAAATTGCAGAGATCGATTTTATGATTATTATGACTTTCCACTGACCACCTTTAGAAGGCTCGAGGCACAGCTCGAGGTTCGACCCTGAGGGTTCCCTATGCTCGACCTCGAGGCAGTATATATCGGTGGCTATCATGGACAAGCGGGAAACTCCCGAAAGGCACATGGCTAAAGTTGACCAGGTCTGCAAGAATAGTATACGTCTATACCATGGCATTAAATAGCCGTACTAACTGCATATCTTTGTAATAAAGGTTTATGTACTATGTTGGGATTCCCCTCATATATAAAGGGGACTCTTATCATTTCTTGCACACATGATATTGAATACAACACAAGGAACATTCTCTGCTCTCTAACTTAAACCTTCTCCACTGCGATTCCTTTGATTTATTGCTGATATTTATTGTGTTTCATTTATTGTTCTTAATTTATTACTCATCGTTGATCATAAAGAACCCGCTTCGAGGCCCTAAGAACTGTTAGACCCTCCATCGATAATTCACTATCGATACTGCACCTCGACCTCGAGGCCCTACCTCGGCCAGCTCGAGATCCCGATTCAGGGCAGTCTGGTTTGCATATTTCTACTATCTTTTATTCTTATCTTATTTTCCTAACTCACACTTAGCATCTATTGCTTAAAAACTATAATTAAAATAAATCACATATTTTTTGAACCAGACAATCAAATTTAATTGTCGTTACCATTTTCAGGGTAAACAGTTTGGCGCCCACTGTGAGGCTATAAATAATAGTGATTGTTTTAGTGCTGGTTTACTGAAAATCACAAGTTACTCTTCACACTTTTTCTTGTCCAAGAATTTTTGATTTCAGGTCAAAATGTCTACCTCAGTGAATGCACATGAAAACAACGGCTCTGAGGACCATGGAGAGATTGGTGTAGCTGTTTCAGGAGCTGGTGTACCACTGCAAAACCCTGAGAACCCACTAGAGCCAGTTCCCGTGGATGTGGGCTCGCGCAACGCCCAAC
Organism: Nicotiana undulata; assembly: GCA_005239495.1. Lineage (NCBI taxonomy): Eukaryota > Viridiplantae > Streptophyta > Magnoliopsida > Solanales > Solanaceae > Nicotiana > Nicotiana undulata. Next base: position 3,810 of record ML299879.1, on the reverse strand, counting down.
ACGTCGATATAAACTCCCACACTGAAGGGGGTGCACGTCGAGAAAACGAATAGGAGGTTCAGAAAACTCCAGCTCGGGAGGAAATAGAGGTTAGCCTTCGCGTCATTTTTGAAATGTTGCAGGCACAACAGTTGGCAACTGCTCAGCTGCAAAGCCATAAAACAACTCCAAGTACAGCAACACCGGAAACGGCTCCTCGAGTCGGACAGGCACCGGAGAGGTCCAACGACAACGGGTCAGCAGCCGACCCCGCTATTATGAAGATGCTTGAGGACCTTACGAAGAGGATTGAATCAGGTGAAAAGAAGATCAAGCTAACGATAAAAATGTGGAGACCTACAATTCAAGGGTCGACCAGATCCCAGGCGCACCCCCAATTCTGAAGGGTGTAGATTCAAATAAATTTGTGCAAAGGCCGTTCCCATCAAGTGCGACTTCGAAACCCATCCCAAAGAAATTCAGAATGCCCAATCTCCCGAAGTACAACGGAACCTCGGACCCCAACGAGCACATCACTGCCTACACTTGTGGCGAAAGGGAAATGACTTGAAGGAGGACGAGATTGAGTCCGTCCTACTGAAAAAGTTCGGAGAAACATTATCAAAGGGAGCTATGATGTTGTATCACAACCTAACCCCGAATTCAATTGATTCGTTTGCCATGCTGGCAGATTCTTTTATCAAGGCACATGCCGGTGCCATCAAGGTTGCTACAAGGAAATATGGCGTCTTCAAAATCAAACAGAGAGAAAACGAGATGCCACGGGAATTTGTATCTCGCTTTCAATTGGAGCGAATGGAATTACCACCGGTCTCCCATGACTGGGCAGTGCAGGCCTTCACCTAAGGCTTGAATGAACGAGCTTCGAAGCAACTGAAGCAAAACTTGATAGAATATCCCGCTCGTCACTTGGGCGGATGTCCATAACCGATATCAATAAAAGATTAGGGTCGGAGACGAATAATTAGGGGGCTCGGTATATCCTAGAAGGCTCCTGGCAAAGGAACCAGGCCAAACATGGAAAGGTATCTACCATACACTAAAGATCGGAAAAACGCCCCAAGGCGTAACATACATCGAAACGACCGTAGGGAAGATCAAGGTCAGAATCGTCATGGACTTGTGAGCATAGCCGATTTCAATAGACACGCAGGACCGATGGAGGCACCCCGATTGTCCGAGTACAACTTCAACATTGATGTTTCGGACATCGTATCGGCCATAGGTAAAATCAAAGACACTAGGTGGCCGAAACCCATACTATCAGATCCATCGCAAAGGAACCATAACCTGGTGTGCGAATTTTACGGCACACACAATAATAGGACGGAAGATTGTAGACAGCTCTGAGAGGAAGTAGCCCGACTAATCAACAAAGGGCACCTCCGAGAATTCCTCAGCGACCGAGCTAAAACTCAATTTCGGGAAAGAGAGACGAACAGGAAATATGAAACAGAAGAGCCACAAGTCATCCATATGATCATGGGAGGAATCGACATCCCACAGGAACCCATTGTCAAGCGAACAAAAATATCCATCACGAGGGAAAAGCGAACTCGAGGGTACATACCCGAAGACGCTCTCACATTCAGTGACAAGGACATTGAGACCCTGTCTCAGCCTCATAACAACACATTGGTAATTTCTTTCCTTGTGAATTCATTTCAAATTAAACGTGTGCTTGTGGATCCAGGTAGCTCGGCCAACAAAATCAGGTCGAGGGTGGTGGAGCAGCTCGGATTGCTCGACCAAATCGTGCCCGCCTCTCGAGTCCTCAACGGATTCAACATGGCGAGCGAAATAACGAAAGTGGATATCACCCTCTCGGTCAACATGGTCGGCGCAACCCAAATTACCAAGTTTCATGTCATCGAAGGAGACATGAGGTACAATGCCTTGCTCGGGAGGCCATGGATACAGTGCAGGAGAGAAGTACCATCAACCCTTCATCAAATGATGAAGTTTCCAACGAAGGGCGGAATAAAAACGGTATACAGGAGCAGCATGCAGCAAGGGAGATGTTCACGGTGCATGATGTGGCAACGATATCGACACCTTCTACATCGAAGGAACCAAAGGATAAGCAGACAGCCAAGTAGCGGTCACAAGCTACATCCTCGGCTGCGCATGAAGGAATGAATAAAGGACCGTACCGTGTCCTCGAAACAAGCAGTTGAAGCATATCGAGGCTCGAATGCCATCACTGCTAAGGTATAACCGTCTCCTTTTTTATATACATTTTACACTAACCTATGTGCAGGTGTTCGATTAAAAGAATCAAATCACCTTCTAGCTTGAAGACCTTAGGTTTTAAAGCATGCGATGCTCTCTTTTCGCTTAGATCGGATTTTATCCCGAATGGGTTTTACCGACGAGGTTTTTAACGAGGCAACACTATATGCTACCTAAGGAGAACTCAACAAGTATTCAAGCCTTCTATTCAATCAACCTCGAACATTGGGGGGCAATCCCCTCAGAGGTCACCTCCTCGAAGAAATCGAAATAAGCCAAAAGGGTCTCATTAGGAAAATGATGTATCGGGCCAAACAGTCAAATGAGCCGTGTCCGCATAGAATAGTCGAACCCTCGAGGGCAAAAACATGTATACTTGTACCAAGTAATTAAAGGAGTATCTATCACCATCAAAACGCTTCGCGCTTCAAAGAAACTGCTATTATCACAAGAAATGGCCCCAGGACCAGAAGTCTCACGAACACTCGGGGACTGACGTCAAATACTTCAAGCTGTAAGACCTTAGGGCCGAAAACTTCGAGCTCGTAAGCCCTCGATAAGGCAACACCAAGTTTACAAAGAACGGCCCCAAGGCCAAAAACTTTCAACGTCTCGGGGACTGTCGTCGACTGTCACCGTATCGAGCTATAAAAAACTCGAGGCCATAAGACCCCAAATGGGCAACCTCGAGCCCAAAAGCCCTCCATGTGGCAACACCCAGTCTGTAAGACCTATGGGCTTGCTAACAAAAGTAAGACCTCCACGAGGCATTATCAACAATATAAGACCTCCAAGAGGAAATATCAAAACTGTAAGACCTCAAGTAAGGCATGACCAAATCTGTAAGACCTCAAGTAAAGCATGTCCTATCTGAAAGACCTTAAAAAAGTCATGATCCCGACATTAAATCCGAGGCTATATATTCGAACTTGTAAGACCCCTCAAAAGGCATACCCTCGATATAGACGCCGAAGCTACCTCACTCGGTGACTAAAAGGCTACGGCCAAACACTCTGACTACGGTCAAAAGGCTACGGCCAAACACAACGACTACGGTCAAAAGGCTACAACCAAACACAATGGCTACGATCAAAAGGCTACGGCCAAACTAACGCGACTCGAGGACGCCCGACCACCGCCATAAAATAAAAAATACTTCAAAAATACTTCGAAAAGAACCAGTTAATCAGGCTACCCTCGGCATAAGTAAAAGAGCTTCGATCATGTCAGCTCCGGTAATCAAAGGGCTTCGAGACAGTTCAGCCATCCAGCGAAACCTCCTGAGGTGCTCATTTATCGTCACACAACGGCTCACAATCGAGGTTCTTATCGAACCGTCGAAGAGTCAGACGAACAGAGAAACTTCAAAAAATCTTTAGAAAGGGAAAATATAGCCATACTAAGAAGGTCATATTGACCTAATGCGTAAGAGACTAAGCGCCAACTTAAAAAGCTTCAAGGCTAAGCTAAACACCTAAGGGTCGATGAGCTCGAGTGGAAATCCGACTAAAGGATTGAGCCCTAAACGGTTAACCAAAAAGTGCCTAAGGGCCGATACGTAAGAGCCTACGGGCCAGC
>ML299876.1:123934-185983 GCA_005239495.1 Nicotiana undulata | reverse complement strand
ATATATATATGACCGTGATAAGGGTGGACAGGAGAAATAAATACATATGACTGTGATAAGGGTGGACATGGGAAATAAATATATATATGACTGCGATAGGGGTGGACCGACTTAGCCTCGTCACTAGTTCGCAGAGGTTAGGCTTGACACTTACTCAGTACATGAGGTCGGTTGTACTGATACTACACTCTGTGCTCTTTTTGCAACGATTCAGGTACCATTCAGCAGCAAAGGATTCTAGGACGACTACCCGATTTCGTTTGGAGACACGAGGTACATCTGCCGACGTTCGCAGATATCCGAGAGTCTTCTCCCATATTTACATACACTGTTTTATATCATTCAGAACAGTTACACTATTTCTTTCAGATATTATTTGTAGTATTCTTTAGTTGTTTGTGGATTGTGACACCAGACCCTGGGGTGGTTCTAGAGTTGTTATTATAAATATTATCATGGTTCGTTTCGTCTAGTTTGTTAGTTTTATTATTTCATTTTATGGTTGTTGGGGATTAACTTTGATTAAGTTCATTTAAACTAAATTATTTATGCTGAAGTAACCAATTAAAGAAAATTAGTTAATCGACTTCTAACATTGGCTTGCCTAGCAAGTGTGGTGTTAGGCGTCATCACGATCACTAAGGTTGGGAATTTGGGTCGTGACAAGTTGGTATCAGAGCACTAGGTTTACTTAGGTCCCACAATCCACGAACAAGCTTAGTAGAGTCTGAAGGATCGGTACGGAGACGTCTGTACTTATCTCTCAGAGGCTATTGAGTTAGGAAACAACTCCATTTTTATTTCTATTCTATCATGCGAATTCTTGTACCTCAAATACTGATTTGGATTCTTTCATTCTCTCACAGATGGCGAGAACACGTGCTTCATCTTCCGCTGACCAGAATTTTGGACCTCCAGCAGCAGCAGCTCCTACTAGGGGCAGAGGCCGAGGCCACGCCAGAGGCCGAGGCAGGGGCAGGACTCAGCCCGTTGCTCAGGCAGCAGCCACAGCTGCGGAACCCCAGATTGAGATTAATGAGGGGGTTCCGACTCAGACTATCCTAGTGGGACCAACTCAGGTTCCCAAGGGGTTTATTGCTACCATAGTCCTTCAGGATGCTTTGGTCATTTTAGTAAGCCTTATGGAGAGTGTGGCCCAGACTGGCACCTTTCCTGTTGCAGCAGCCGTATCTCAGGCTGGAGGAGGGGTCCCGACTCCTACTACCCACACTCCAGTTCAGACTACTCCTCAGGTTCAGACTCCAGTGGCCAATCTCATTGGGGTAATTCAGCCAGTTGCAGCAGTGCCGCCAGCTAATGGGGCAGCCATGTCATCAGATGCCTTGTGGAGACTTGACAAGTTCATCAAGCTATTTTCTTGTCCATTTTAGTGGTGCTACTTTGGAGGACCCACAGGAATACCTGGATAGATGTCATGAAGTGTTGAGTAATATGGGTTGTCTGGAGACCAATGGGGTCGACTTTGCAGCTTTTCAGATGACTGGTTCCGCCAAGCAATGGTGGAGGGATTATTTGTTGACTAAGCCAGCTGGATCACCTGCTCTGACTTGGGATCAGTTCTCTCGTCTCCTTTTGGAGAAGTTCTTACCAGTCACTGCTCGGGAGGATAAGCGTCGTCAGTTTGAGCGACTACAGCAGGGGAGCATTATTGTGACTCAGTACGAGACTCGTTTTGTGGATCTAGATAGACATGCTATTCCTATGTTGCCCACAGAGAGGGAGAGGGTCAGACGGTTTATTGACGGCCTTGCTCAGCCCATCAGGTTGCAGATGGCCAAGGAGACAAGATCCAAGATTTCTCTTCAGGATGCAGCTAATATAGCTAAGAGGGTCGAGTCAGTTCTTGGTATAGGAGGCCAGGGGTCAGATAAGATACCTCGCCATTCCGGTGACTTCAGTGGTGCCTCATCTAGAGGCGGTACTTAATTTAGCCGAGGCCATTCTTCCAGGCCATTTCATTCGGCACTACAAGTTTTGTATGGTACTTCAGGGGGTCGTGGTTCTTATGCACCTCCTTCTGCTCAGCCAGTCTACAGTGCTCCTTCAGCTCCTATTAGAGCACCCTCTCTGCAGAGTATTCACCGTGATCAGCCGGTTCGTTCGGGTCAGCATACTTATCAGGAGGGATGTTTCGAGTGTGGTGAATTTGGGCATGTTCGGAGGACTTGTACGAAATATGCAGGCAATCAGTTTCAGCATCATGGTTCTCGTTCCATAGTTCCGGCACCCGCTGCAGTACCACCTGCCCAGCCAGCAAGGGGTAGGGGTCAGGTAGTCAGAGGTAGAGGCCAGAATGTTAGAGGTGGAGGACAGATAACTAGAGGTGGAGGTCCTCCCAGAGGTGTGGTTTAGGGTGGTGGGGCTCCGCCCCGACTATATTCTTTCCCAGCTAGGCTATAGCTAGAGGTAGAATCCTCCGACGTTGTTATTACAAGTATCATCTCAATTTGTGATAGAGCTGTTTCCGTTTTTTTTATCCGGGGTCTACTTATTCGTATGTTTCCTCCTATTTTGCCTCGTATTTGGATGTGTCCTGTGAGCCCTTGAGTGTTCCTGTTTATGTGTCTACACCGGTGGGGGATGCTATTGTGGTAGATCGAGCCTATCGTTCGTGCGTGGTAGTCATCAAAGGTCTGGAAACTAGTGTTGATCTTTTACTCCTAGACATGGTTGACTTTGATATTATATTGGGCATGGATTGGTTGTCGCCCTATTGTGCCATTTTAGACTGTCACGCCAAGACGGTTACCTTAGCTTTACCGGGGTTGCCTCGATTAGAATGGAAAGGGACTCCTAGTCATTCTCCCAGTCGGGTAATTTCATATGCTAAGGCTCGTCGCATGGTGGAGAAAGGGTGTTTGGCCTATTTGGCTCATATCCGTGATTCTGATGCCGAGGTTTCTTGTAGAGTCAGTTCTTATCGTGCGTGAGTTTCCTGAGGTATTTCCTTCAGACCTGCCGGGTATGCCGCTCGACAGGGATATTGATTTCTATATTGATGTAGCTCCGGACACTCAGCCCATTTCCATTCCTCCATATCGGATGGCCCCATCAGAATTGAAGGAATTAAAAGAACAGTTACAAGATTTGCTAGATAAGGGTTTCATAAGACCCAGTGTCTCGCCTTGGGGTGCACCGGTTCTGTTTGTAAAGAAGAAAAATGGGTCAATGAGAATGTGCATAGACTACAGGCAGCTAAATAAAGTTACTATCAAGAATAAATATCCATTGCCGAGGATTGATGACTTATTTGATCAGCTTCAGGGTGCTAGAGTGTTTTCGAAAATTGATTTGAGGTCAGGCTACCATCAGCTGAAGATTAGGACGTCCGATATCCCTAAAACAACCTTTCGTACGAGGTATGGGCACTATGAATTTTTGGTTATGTCTTTTGGGCTGACTAATGCTCCAGCGGCCTTTATGGACTTAATGAATCGGGTTTTCAAGCCACATCTGGACTCTTTTGTGATCGTGTTCATTGATGACATTCTTATATACTCCCGCAGCCGAGAAGAGCATGAGCAGCATCTCCGTATAACACTCCAGACTTTAAGGGATAATCAGTTGTATGCTAAGTTTTCTAAATGTGAGTTCTGGTTAGATTCCGTAGCCTTTTTGGGTCATACTGTATCAATCGAGGGTATTCAGTTTGATCCTAAGAAGATAGAGGCAGTCAAGAACTAGCCTAGACCCACCACATTCACGGAGATTAGGATTTTCTTGGGTTTGGCCGGTTACTATCATCATTTTATGGAGGAGTTTTCATCCATAACAACCCCAATGACTAAATTGACTCAGAAAGGTGCCCCATTTCCATGGTCAGACGAGTGTGTGGTGAGCTTTCAGAAGCTCAAGACAACCTTGACTTCAGCACCGGTGTTAGTACTACCATCAGATTCGGGTTCTTTCACGGTGTATTGTGATGCTTCTCGAGTTGGCCTGGGAGCAGTGTTGATGCAGGATGGCAGGGTGATTGCATATGCGTCTTGTCAGTTGAAAGTCCATGAGAAAAACTACCATGTTCATGATTTGGAGTTGGCAGCTATTGTACATGCTTTGAAAATTTGGAGGCATTATCTGTATGGCATGCCGTGTGAGATTTTTACTGACCATCGCAGCCTCTAGTACTTATTCAAGCAGAAAGATCTAAATTTGAGGCAGCAGAGGTAGTTAGAGTTGTTAAAATATTATGATGTCACTATATTGTATCACCCGGGGAAGGCCAATGTGGTGGCCGATGCATTGAGTAGAAAGGCGATGAGCATGGGCAGTCTTGCGTATATCCCAGTTGGCAATAGACCGTTGGCTTTAGACATTCAGACTTTGGCTAATCATTTCTTGAGGTTGGATATCTCTCCCAGCAGTGTCCTAGCTTATACTGTCACTCGGTCTTCTCTAATTGATCGTATCCGAGAGCGACAGGATGATGGCCCATATTTGGCGGTCCTTAGGGACACGGTTCGGCACGGTGATGCCAAGCAGGTTACAGTCGGAGATGATGGCGTTTTGAGGATGCAGGGTAGGTTGTGCGTGCCTAATGTTGATGACCTCCGTGAATTGATCCTTGAGGAGGCTCACAGCTCCAAGTATTCTATTCACCCAGGTGCAACAAAAATGTACAAGATTTTAAACAACATTATTGGTGGAGAAGGATGAAAAAAGGACATTGTGGCTTATGCAACTCGTTGCTTATATTGTCAGCAGGTAAAATATGAGCATCAGAGACCTGGTGGTTTGCTTCAGCAGATAGAGATTCCTGAGTGAAAGTGGGAGCGTATCACTATGGACTTCGTTGTTGGGCTCCCACGGACTCAGAGGAAATTCGATGCGGTTTGGGTTATTGTGGACAGACTGACTAAGTCAGCGCACTTCATTCCAGTGGCTAGTACTTATACTTCAGAGCGATTGGCTGAGTTGTATATTCGGGAGATTGTTCGCATTCATGGGGTGCCTGTGTCTATCATTTCTGATCGAGGTACGCAGTTTACTTCGCACTTTTGGAGGGAAGTTCAGTGAGAGTTGGGTACTCGAGTGGAGTTGAGTACAACATTTCATCCTCAGACTGACGGGCAGTCCGAGCGTACCATTCAGATATTGGAGGACATGCTCCGCGCTTGTGTTATCGATTTTGGAGGTTCATGGGATCAATTCTTGCCGTTAGCGGAGTTTGCTTATAATAATAGTTATTAGTCGAGCATTCAGATGGCTCCTTATGAGGCGTTATATGGTAGACGGTGCAGATCGCCAGTTGGATGGTTCGAGCCAGGAGAGGCTCGGTTGTTGGGTACCGACTTAGTTCAGGAGGCCTTAGATAAGGTCAAGATTATTCAAGAGAGACTTCGTGCAGCTCAGTCTAGGCAAAAGAGTTATGCCGATCGTAAGGTTCGTGATGTAGCATTCATGGTTGGAGAGAGAGTATTGCTTCTTGTGTCACCCTTGAAGAGTGTTATGAGGTTTGGGAAGAAGGTCAAGTTGAGCCCTAGGTATATCGGGCCGTTTGAGATTTTTGATAAGGTGGGGGAGGTAGCTTACATACTTGCATTGCCTCCAGGGTTATCCTCAGTTCATCCGGTATTCCATGTGTCTATTCTCCGGAAATATCATGGTGACCCGTCCCACATGTTAGATTTCAGCTCGTCCAGTTGGGCAAAGATTTGACTTATGAGGAGAAGCCGGTAGCTATTTTAGACCGACAGGTTCGCCAATTGAGATCTAAGAGTTTTTCTTCAGTTGAAGTGCAGTGGAGAGGCCAGCCCGTTGAGAGAGCTACTTGGGAGTCCGAGTCGGACATGCAGAGTAAATACCCACACTTGTTCGCCACTTCAGGTAATTTTCTATGTTTGTTCGAGGACGAGCGTGTGTTTTAGAGGTGGAGATTGTAATGACCCAAGGGGTCATTTTATAAAAGTAGACTATGTTCCATGCTTAATAACCATAAAAAGATTAAAATTAAATACCTCGATTTTCGTTCGCATTCCGAGCGTGAAACCGGAAAGTTTTTATGTGAAAATATGAGAAATAGTGATTTTCAGAAATTAAATATGATAAAAGTTGACTTTGGTCACTATTTTGAGTAAACGGACCCGGATCCGTGTTCCGACGATCCCGGGAGGTCCGCAGTAAAATATGGGACTCGGGCGTATGCCAGAAATGAATTCCGAGGTCCCAAGCCTTAGAAATCAATTTTTGAAAGAAATTGTTTTGCTGAAATGTTCGTGAATTAAGAAATGAAATTATGCTAAAAATCATTGGTATCGGGTCCGTATTTTGGTTCCGGAGTCCGGTACAACTTTGTTATGATATTTAGAAGTTAACCGTAAAATTTGGTGAAAAACAGAGTTCGTTTGACGTGATTCGGACATCCGATTGAGAAATTATGAACTCTAAGAGTTTTTGTTGAAAATGATGAGTTTTGAGGTATAATTAGATGTTTATGATAGTATTCTGGTGTTTTGATTACTCGAATAAGTTTGTAATATGTTTCCGAGGTTGTGTGCACTTTTTGTTGGAGGTTCCGAGGGCTCGGGAAAGTTTCGGGTAGGTTCCGGGGTGCCTTAGACTTAGAATCACAACTGTTGCAAGCCTGAAGAGTCAGGCCTTTGAACCTCTTAGCGCGGTCCGCGGTCGCCCTAGCGCGGTCCGCGGTCGCCTCAGCGCGGTCCGCGGTGGAGGAACTTCAGAGAGTCAGCAGCAAGGCCCTCGCGGCCGCGGTCGCTCTAGCGCGGTCCGCGGTGGAGGCCTGGGAGGGGTGTCTATATAAACGAGATTTTTTAGTTATTTTCTATTTTTCAAAACTCTAAAACCATAAGGGGCGATTTTCTAAACACCCTTTCTTCTCCAAACCAATTGTAAGTGATTTCTAACTCGTTTTCTTTACTCCTTAACATCTTTTTACAAGATTTCATCTTAGAATCTAGGGAGTTTCATGGGGAAAATTGGGAATTTTGGGAAAAACCTAAGAACGTTGAAATTTGGGAATTCAAACCTCAATTGGGGTCGGATTCCAAAACCAATCATATACCCGGGCTCGGGGGTGAATGGGTAATCGGGTTTTGATCCGAACTTCGTATTTGGACCAAGCGAGCCGGGGTCAATTTTTTATTTTTGGGAAAAACTTTAGAAAACTCTTTTCCGTGCATTAGAATTCATTCATTTAGCACTTATTGATATAATCAAGTAACTTGTGACTAGATACGAGCGAGTTGGTGGTGGAATCAATGGGTAAGGCAGTAGTTGAGGCTTGAATTGGGTTCGTGGCATCGAGGTAAGTGTTTGGCCTAACTTTAGCTTGAGGGAATAGGACTCCCCACTTGTTTGCTACGTGAATTTCATGGGTGTGGTGTATAGGTGTTGTGACGAGTATATATGCACCACCCAAATCATTTGTTAAACATGATCCCCTTTACCGTTCCCTGCTTATTTGATTGTTGTCTTAACTGTTACATGTTCATTATTGTTTCTAGGACTATTTGGCCTTGTTGAATTGTTTTAGTATTGTTGTGACTATTTAGAAAGAGTATTGGTTGTTTGAACTGGTTTCCTCGTGATATAAATATGGTTGAGAGGTTTGGTATTGTTTTATGGAATAAATGTATATATTTTGATATTCTTGTTGGTTTCTAGGTTGAGAGGTTATTGATGAAGTCATGGGGAAAATGCAGTTTATTATTTATAATGGTTGAAATAAAAGTATTGTGAAAGACTTGGCATGAATCGTGAAAGTTCGAAATATATATATATATATATATATATATATGACTGTGATAAGGGTGGACAGGAGAAATAAATACATATGACTGTGACAAGGGTGGACAGGGGAAATAAATATATATATGATTGCGATAAGGGTGGACAGGGAAAACAGAAATATATGATAGTGATAAAGGAGGATATTTACATTTATATTTTACTGATTTTTTAAGAAAAAGAGAATCAAAGTTTTGAAAAGCTAAAATATTTATTTTACTACTCTTTAAATATTTTAGTACTATTGTGATTCAAAGTTAAAGTTTGGAACTCTGAAGAGATGTTTGAGAATTGGTTATAGCTGAGTTATTTTATTTTATTTGGATGCAACACACTTGTTTAGATTTCTTTCTTGCTCATTATTTATCGTTGTTGAAGACCAACTTAGCCTCGTCACACTTCGCCGAGGTTAGGCTCGGCACTTACTCAGTACATGGGGTCGGTTGTACTGATACTACACTTTGTGCTCTTTTTGCACAGATCCAGGTACCATTCAACAGTAGATGATTCTAGGACGACTACCCGATTTCGTTTGGAGACACGAGGTACATCTGCCGACGTTCGCAGATATCCGAGAGTCTTCTCCCATATTTACATACACTGTTTTATATCATTCAGAACAATTACACTATTTCTTTCAGACATTATAGTATTCTTTAGTTGTTTGTGGATTGTGACACCGGACCCTGGGGTGGTTCTAGAGTTGTTATTATAAATATTATCGTGGTTCGTTTCGTCTAGTTGATTAGTTTTATTATTTTATTTTATGGTTGTTGGGGATTAACTTTGATTAAGTTCATTTAAACTAAATTATTTATGCTGAAGTAACCAATTAAGAAAAATTAGTTAATCGACTTCTAACATTGGCTTGCCTAGCAAGTGTGGTGTTAGGCGCCATCACCGATCACTAAGGTTGGGAATTTGGGTCTTTGATAATTTTCCTCCCTTATATAGGGAATTTCCTAATATAACATCTGTCCTTTTCAGTGATTGAGCATTAATGACTAATTATGACATTAATGTAACGTTACAATGAGTAACCGTAACTGTCGCGTGAAGGCTGTGTAACGTATGGATCTCTACTTGAAGATCTCTGAATCTGCCCTTTGTTCCACCCGGATACCTTTTGACCGTGTCTCTTCATCTTCTCAATCAGGTTGAGGTTCCGTATCTAATTACCCTGTGGGTGTGATTTTCCGCGCCTATTTGCCTCGTACCTCTTCATATAGTCTCGTCCAGCTGTCGTGTTTTCATTGTTCCACATAGATTGCTGAGTCATCAAGATTTATTACACGTGTGAAGCTCTTTTTTACCAATACAGATAGTCCCCCCACTTACCATATATTTATCGATTAATATTTGGTAAGTGGATACTCATTTATGGCGGGAATAGTTTGCCGCCGCTTCACTCGAAACATTGCATCTTTCTCTGAGCATAGGCGTCGCTTGTCATTTCTATTTAATGCTTATGCCATGTGGCATTTCTGGATTGGTTCTACAATTGTTCAGCGCCTTTAGGGCTTTTTGCGGTTGCATCAGTCACGAAGTGACATCCTCAATTATGGCTTTCACATCATTATTTTTTCCCATTTTTGACGGTTGTCTTTGAGTATAAATACCCCTTCTTCCTTTCTTTATTTTCACGAAAAACTTCTAACTTTCATTCCTTATTTGTAAAGAACTTTTACCTTGACTTTGTAAATATGTCTTCTTCGAACCAATCTAAGGGAGTGATAAATGTAGAGGATTTGACTCCCTCTTCTGCTCCGACGCGGAGCCGAAGGGGTGGTAGATTGAGGAGTTTAGCTTCTACTCCTTCAAGGGGTTCTTCTTCTTCTCAAATTACTTCCCCTCCTTCTTCTAGGTCTTTAACGTCTCCGAGAGCTAGGGCTTCCAGATCTTCGTCCAAAGGTAGAGAACATCATGAACCTTTGCGCGAACCACGAGTTGATGAGAAAATACCTGTCGAGTTTACCTTCACTAGGGATAGTCAGGCCCCTAGAAATCAACTTTCTTCGTCGTCATATCTTGATAGTGCTGATAAATGCCCTACCTTGATCACCGAAGGTTTAATTCCTCTCGTTCGCAGGGACTGTTTTTGGAAGTCCGATTTTCCTGTCACCGTTCCAAATGGAAACAAAAGAATAACGTCCTACAAGATGGGGTATTCTCTTGTTTATACCTATCCCTTTACATTAGGGTTTAAGCCTCCCATCGACCCAGTTATCATCGAGTTTTGCCGATTTTTTAAAATTTGCTTGGGACAAGTCTGTCCTCTTGTATGGCGAGTCGTTGCATGTCTTAGATGTTTGGCTACTTTAGTTTCGGTACCCTTCACCTTTAATCATCTTATTCACCTGTATTCCCCAATGTTGTTCCGTCAAGGAGTTTTTACTCTGGCTGCCAGGGGTAAAAGAGTGTTGGTGACTCTTGACGATGATAAGGATCGAGGTTGGTACCTTCGATACGTTGTTGTGCCTACGGCTGGTTTAGTAGGTGAATAAAATCTTCCCTTCCCTGAGAAGTGGAATCGTGCACGTGAGTACATTTTAGCTCACATTCCTTGCTTTTTGCTTTAGATGTTTTATTAACACTGTAGATTTATCTTCTTTTTGCAGCAATCATGGGTACTGTCGAGAATGTCTCCGGTATCCGAGATTGGGTAGAGAAGCTTCTGTTAACCGCTCCGTTGGAAGAACTATCATGGAAGTACTTCTCTGGGAAGTACAGTTGACGAGTTAAAACTCACTGTAAGTGAAGCTTTTATTTCTACTTCTTTCCTTGCTTGTGTCACGACCCCAAATCCTAACAGGTCGTGATGGCGCCTATCGTGGAACTAGGCTAGCCAACCATCACATAACTACACATTTGTTTTAATATAATTCCTCAAAAATCATAAAATACCAGCATAATAAGTAAATAAAATTTCTCTAAATCTTTAAACCGCAATAATAATCTAACAGTCTAAACAAATCCCCTAGAACTGGAGTCAACCGATCACGAGAATCTAAGAATAAAACTAACTATTCTAATGTCATAAACAATGTCTAGGAATAAAATACTAATACTAATAAAGGAAGGAAAATGGAGAAGCTGCGGACGCTGGACAACTACCTCGAAATCCCAAAAGCTGACGATAACGAACTCGGATGGCTACTGCTCCGACCAGTACCTGGATCTGCACACAGAGGTTCATGGAGTAATGATGAGTACGCCAATTCAGTAGTAATGAAAATAAATCATAGTCTGAAGAATAAGAAACACACAGCAACAAATACACCAATCCACAAAACAGTAAAATGCCAAGTCTCAATAAAGTTTACTTAAGTTCGAAAACCAATTTCCATAAAAATACTTTGAAACAAGTATATTTCTCCAAATGTTTCTCAGTAAAAACTCCCAAAATATCAGTTTGAAAGATGAAACGAATCATAATCAAAACTCAGTAAAATATCATTATAAATTGCCCCTCGGGCCATTTCATCACTCATAATCAGTCACTCAACACCTCACCATCACTCAGTAACAGTCCCTCAACACCTCACAGTCACTCAGCATCAACCCCTCGGGAAACCTCACTGTCACTCAGCATCAGCCCCTCGAGAAACCTCACTGTCACTCATGCCTCTCAATCACTCATCACTCGGCACTCAGTAGGTACCTGCGTTCACTGGGGGTAAGTACAGACTCCGGAGGGGCTCCTACAGCCCAAGCGTATAAACAAGCCAAATCATGGCATCAATCACTCTCAGGCACTCGACCTCTCTTTCATATCATAACATCCTCACAACATTGGCCCTCGGCCTCACTCAGTCAGACACTCTCAACATGCCACTCGGGCCATAAGTAAAACAGGGTTCTCGACCCAAAACCATATTTCATTTCAAGAAATAGTAATATATCAATTAGGAGTGTCAACAATTTAACAAGAAGGACTGAGTGTAAAATCATAGTTTCAAGGTGAGGAGTATTAGTAAAATAGCTCCCAAGGGGTTAAACAAATCGGCACTAGGCCCCAAACATGGCTTACAACCCAACTATAACAAAACATAGTAATACTAATAAACATATGCTTTAAAAGCAGTTTCGCAACTCAATAGTTGCCTAAAAATGAACATTTTTCCAAATTTCCAATTCGTGCACGCCCACACTCGTCATCCAGTGTGTGCGTCACTCCAAATCCGTGAAAGGATGTAAAGTCCGGAGTTTCATACCCTCAAGACAGGATTTAAAGACATTACTTACCTAAAACTAGCCCGAAAAGCTACTCTGCAACACGCTTGCCTCTCGAATAAACTTTTGAGTGCTCTAAATTTATCAAGTTCAGATTCATAACATCAAAATATGCTAAAGGATTGAAACCCAATCGAAAAATCTCAACTTTATGCACAAAATCCGAAATTAGTCAAAACCCGACCCCGATCCCACGTCTCGGAACTCGACAAACTTTATACCAAAATGATCCTCATCATCTCACGAGTCCGTACATATAAGTAAATCTAAAATCGGAGTCCGTTTGACCCCTCAAATCACCCCTAAAAGGTCTCTTAAACTCAAGCCCTAGTTTCACCTTTTTCTACTGATTTTCCCCAATTAAACACTTCAAAAACATGTAATTTTGTCGGATTATTCGATGATTTAATATTGTGGAGTAGAAATGATCACAAGTGACTTACCTCAAGATTTTCCATGATTTCTTGCTCAAAAATCGCCCAATTCGTGTTCTTTCACCCAAAAAACCGCTAAAATGGGATAAAAAACATAAAAACATTAGAAAGACCAAATTCTGGTAGCTAAAAACAAAATCTTGTCGCTAAAAGTGCCAAATCTGGTTGCTAAAGGTGCGCACCAGATCCTGTTGCACCAGCAATGTTTATTTTCACTAAAAAGGCTCTAACTCCACCATACGAACTCGGAATTCGATGATTCTTGTTCCTACGAGTCACAAATAATAATACGAACATAGTCCTTCAATTGAAACTCAATTCGGAGCTCATTTGCTCAGTGCGATACTCATTTCGCTCGTTAAACAATTAACTCACATTTCGCGTAAAAAACCCAATCGCGACTAGATGAAATTAGACCAAACTTTCCAGATCACTCCTATAATTCGTTATCAAAATCACGGAAGTCTCGAAATCAAATTTTGATCTCTATAACTAAAAATGGACCTTTGGATCATTACATGCTTATGCTCAAAACGCCAAAATCTTCCAAAAACTCTTCCAAAACTTATCCGAGCCTCATAGGACCCCAACCAAGTATACTACCAAGTCCCATAATATGACACAAACTTAGTCGAGTCTTCGAATCACCAAAAACAACGCAAAAATACTAAATTCACCTCGGATTCAAGCCTATGAACTTTGAAACTTCTAAATTCCACCAAAGATGCCGAAACCAACCAAAACACATCCGAATGACCTGAAAATTTGCACACACGTCCAAAATGACACTACAAACCTGCTCCAACTTCCGGAATTCCATTCCGACCCGGATAGCCTATTTTCCACTGCCGATCAAAAATCGCCAAAAACTAACTTTCACCAATTCAAGCCTAATTCTACATCGGACATCAAAACCACATTCCGAACACACTCCTAAGCCCCAAATCACCTAACGAAGCTATCTGAGCCATAAAATCTACATTCCAAGGTTGACGTTTTCAACTATTAGGCCAATTTAAGAGACTAAGTGTCTCAGTTCTTACCACGATCACTCCGAACCCGAAACAACTGACCCAACACATCATAATTAGGTTAATTAACACATAACAAAGCTGAAACAGGGGAAACGGGGCAAATATTACGAAAAGACCGACCGGGTCGTGACATCTTGAGTTTTTTTTATCCTTTTTCTTTTAATAGGGCTTCCCACTCGTGGAGTTTCTATTGCATCTATCTCCAAAATGTCCCTGGCTCGGGACCAGGAAATCATTTCAAGCTCTTTGTCCTCAAAGAAAAAGGCAGGTGGGTCAAGGACCTCAGAAGAAGAAGAGGAAGAGGAGGGCACTTTGGTCCATAGGTCACGCAGAAGGAAGGTGGTCTCAGACGACGAGTCTACACCTGTCATAGTGCCTTCCATGCCTGAAGTTGGACTTTATGCCTCCGAGGATGCTACTCCCTCCCCCGTGCGTGAATCTGTTAACCATTTATTCCATGAAGGTTTTGGTCTTATTGCTGACGAAACTCCCTTGGCTGTTTTTTCTCCTTCTCTTATAGAACTCCCTTCAATTGTTCCAGATATTTCTCCTGCTCCCGTGACTACTCCTGCTCATGTCGTTGTTCCCCCTACCATGGATTTTTCGGCCCCTTAGAATTCCTTACCCGTAGATCCTGCATCTCTACCTGCTTCCGTGCCTTCCGTTACAGAAGTTGGGTCTTCCAGCAGGGAGATGAGGCAGGTGATGATTGAAGTCCCAGCAGGGGGTAGTCTCTTTAAAAAGTCTGGCCAGCCTGATGTGTGGTTGAAACCGTTGATAGGCCTGATAGAGAGAGATAAGTTGGACAACCACAGTTCCCTTACATGGGCTAATGAAATCATGCATACTTCTTTAAAGGTAAAATGCATTTTCTTGTGTTTATTCTCATACGTGTATTTACCATATCTAATTGACTTTCTTTTGCAGATCAATCTTATAGGCACAGAGCTTATGAAGAGGGTGTCTAACACGGAGCAGGAAGTGAAAGAATGGCGTGCTGAAGCAGATAACTGGAGAGAGCAGTACGAAAGCTTAAGGCTCGACATGGAGTCCGTAGAAGAAGAGAAATGTACCTTGGAGCAGCAAGTGAGAGTCATGACGGCAGAGTTGGACGTGGAGAAGGCTTCTTCTAATCAAGCAGGCAAAGATAAGAACATCCTTGAGTCCTCATTTGCTGAGCAGTTGTCTCGTGCCTCTGAAGAGATTGGGAGCTTGAAAGCCTTGTTAGACCAAAAGGAGGAGTATTCAGGCGAGCTTGTGCAATCACTTACTCAGACCCAAGAGGATCTCCGCAACTCTTTGGAGAAAATTCAATTCCTGGAAGGGTCTCTCGCTTCTTTAAGGGCCTCCAATGATGCTGCTGTGGCTGAGAGGGACGATCTAAGAGCTGAGGTCATGCTATGGTAGAAAGATTACGAAGCTCTTAAAGATAGGACAGTCGTCGATGTCAGTTGGGCGTACATGAACTCTCGCCTTGACACATTTACTGAAATGAGACGAGAGAGCTTCGACCTTAATGCTGAAATTGCAAAAATCAAGGAAACCATGGAGAAGGCTCAACAAGGTCAGAATCTCTCTTCTCCTGAAGGTGAGGCTCCTACTGTTCAAGTCTCCTCATCCCAAGATGCTCCTTCTTCCAGTGAATTCAACCCCCCTCCTGATGAAGTTTAAGAAGTTGGTTCCTCCCCTTTCTTTTTTCTTTTGTCTCAATTGGTGGTTACCCCCAGTCCCATCGGGGGTAAATTTGGATCTCTTAAAGTCCCCAAATGAAAACTTAGGGGCACCTTAATGTATAAAAAACTCTATACGGCTAAGTATAAGTTAATACTTAGTTTTTACTTAGCCGTTTTAATATATTAATGCAAGTATGACTTTTGTTTTCCTTTGAGTTTCTTTTTCACTCTTTAAGTCTTTTGCATGCTTTAGTTTTCGAGGTTTTAGTTTTACCTATGAGTTTTGCATATAAAATGCTTTAAATTATCCGCACCTTTTCGTAGCAGGTACGATTTTATGAAAGAGGGCCCTTTTTTGATCGAAACTTAATGAAGAAGACGTCTCAACTTCATAATGGTGTAAGAATGCAATAGAGAGATAGGAATTTTTCACATGTTTAACAATGTTTCTGAAGAAAGTTTGTGTTTGAACTTTCACTACATTTTACATGTGTTTGATTATCGTCTAAAACTCATGTTGCAATTGTTTTCTTTTAACAGGTTTGATATACACTTATATTTCGTAACTGTTTTTCTTATGTAACAGTTTTTTCAATTTAATACAAGAGAATAACTGTTTTTCGTTTGTAACAGGTTTTTTATAAAGGTAGGGGTTTTCACCCGTAACTGTTTTTATTGATAATAGTTTTCAATAATCACGAGGGAAATGCTTTTTCATCCGTAACTATTTTATTTGATAACAGTTTTCAAATAAGTACAAGGATTTTGATCTTTCATCCGTAACTTTTTTTAGTTATAACAATTTTCTGAATAAGTACAGATATGTGCATTCCTTTACCGTAACTAATATTTTGCCTTTTAACCTAAACATTTGTTTACATTTATGAACATTGTTCGAAGGTTTTTGAATCAGGCTTTTGACTTTTTGAGTCTTTGGCTCTTTAGATTTTGCTCGTATCACTTGACTTGTTGGGTAGATGGATCTTCAGGCTAGAGCTTTGACTTTTTGATAGTCTTCTTTGCTTTGTCTTTTCCTTCCATACTGTATAGTCCCCCAAGTGTTTGAGCTTTGAAGAATGAAATCTCGAGCACTTGACTATTCCTTCTTTGTGGTCCTTTTCCTGAAGAGGAAAAACATACGGGACTCGAAGGTATATATGTTTTAGATGATGACTGCTTAACCCTTTAAAACGTCCATCAGAAAGGTCTAATATCATCATCTAATGATGGTTTAGCTTTTTGCCTATCATCTAAAACGGTTAGTAAAATTTTAACTGTACAAATATGAAATCGAACGTAGTGATACCTGACCGGGGTATTCCTTTTCCTTAGAAGTAATACTTCTTCAAATGGATGGCATTCCATCTTGTTGGTAAGATTCTGCCGTTCATAGTTTCCAGCTCATATGCGCCTTTCCCAGCGATGCCTCGGACTTTGTAGGGTCCTTCCCAATTTGGGTTTAACTTTCCCGCACCAGCTTCTTTTGTTGATTGGAAGATTTTCTTGAGAACAAATTCCCCAATTTTGAAGTATCGGAGGTGAGCTTTCTGGTTGTAATAACGCTCTATGATTTGTTTTTGAGCTGCCATACGTATCGGCACGACTTCTCTTCTTTGTTCGAGCAAGTCCAGATTAGTTCTTAACTCGTCGCTGTTTGTATCTTCCGTGGTTGTTGTAAACCTTATTCTTGGTTCGCCAATATCCACCGGTATTAAGGCTTCTGAGCCATAGACAAGTGCGAACGAGTTTCTCCCGTGGCTATTTTTGAAGTTGTTCTGTAAGCCCATAGTTCTGCTGGTAATTCATCGGGCCAATTTCCCTTGGCTTTCTCCAACTGTTTCTTTAGGTTGTTGATGATGACTTTATTCGTTGATTCAGCTTGCCAATTAGACACGGGGTGATACGGCGTTGAAGTAATCCGTTTGATTTGCCAACTTTCGAAAACATTCTGTGATTTGCGATCCTATGAATTGTGGGCCATTATCACATAGGATCTCCTTTGGTATTCTGAAGCGGCATATTATATTTCGCCATAAGAAGCTTTTAAATTCTTTTTATCTCACCTGTTTGAAAGCTTCCACCTCTACCCATTTTTTAAAATAGTCAGTTAGTACAAGTAAGAATCGTACCTTTCCTTTAGCTGTGGGAAGGGGTCCTACTATGTCCATTCCCCATTTCATGAATGGCCAAGGTGATATTATCATATGTAATAGTTTTGCTTGTCGATGCATGTTATTAGCAAATCGTTGGCATTTATCACATTTGGACCCCTTCTTCCATCTTAGGCCAGTAGTATCCAGCTCTGATCAGAGTTTTGACCAAGGATCTCGCTTCTGCGTGATTTCCACAATGTCCTTTGTGGACTTCCCTCATCACAAACTCCGTTTGATTAGGTCTGAGGCATTTTGCTAGGGGACCTCCGAACATCTTGCGATATAAAGAATTGCGAATGAGGCAGTACCGTGCAGCTTTTCGGCGAAGTGCTTTAGCTGTTTTTTTGTCTTCAGGTATGGTGCCATTTTGCAAATAATTTAAAATTTCGTTTCTCCAGTCCCATGTTAAATTATTAAAAGTTACCTCATTTTTATCTTGGTCTATTGCCGAATGGAACAAATGGACGACAATTGTATTGTCTTCATTTGTTACTTCCGTAACTGCTGCGAGGTTAGCCAATGCATCTGCTTCCGCATTTTCCTTCCTAGGTATTTGTATTACCTTCCACGTTTTGAATTGTCTTACGAGATCTCGTGCCTTTTCTAAATATTGTTGCATCCGAGTCTCCCGAGCAATATAAGTCCCCTGCATCTGATTTACTACCAATTGAGAGTCACTTTTGATTACAATTTGCTCGATTGAGAGTTCTCGTGCCAGTTCCAGCCCTGCAATGATAGCTTCGTACGTCGCTTCATTGTTAGTTATAGGATAACATTTGATAGTTTGCCGCGTCTTTTCACCCGTGGGTGATATTAAGACTATGCCTAAGCCGGCACCTTTTACATTAGAAGAACCATCAGTAAATAGGGTCCATAGACCCGGATTAGCACCGTTAAAGAGTTGTAACTCTTTTTCTACTTCAGGGACATTGCTATTATTAAAATCAACAACGAAATCAACTAAAATTTGAGACTTTATTGCAGTCCTAGGTTGATACATTATGGCGCGCTCGCTTAATTCTATGGCCCATTTGGCTAACCTTCCTGATAATTCATGTTTATGCAGAATATTTCTTAAAGGATATGAGGTCACAACAGTGATTGGATGACATTGAAAATATGGTCTTATTTTTCTAGACGTCATAATTAGATCCAAGGCTAATTTTTCTAGATGTGGGTATCTAGTTTCAACATCTAATAAAGTCTTGCTTACATAATAAATTGGAGACTGTTTACCTTTGTCTTCCCTTACAAGTACTGCACTTACGGCAATTTCTGCAACGGCAAGGTAGATATACAACCTCTCCCCTTCTTTTGGTTTTGATAGCAACGAGGGTTTTGATAGATAAGCCTTCAGATCTTTGAGAGCCTATTGACATTCTCCAGTCCATTCGAACTGATTTTGTTTCTAGAGGACTGAAAAGAATTTAAAGCTTTTCTCGAAAGACCTGGAAATAAATCTACGTAAGGCTGCAATTCTGCCCGTTAGTCTCTAAACTTCCTTTTTGTTCGTAAGTATATCAGGTATTTCTTCAATAACTTTAATTTGAGCAGGATTTACCTCTATTCCTCTATTTGATACAAGGAAATCCAAAAATTTACCTGATTCTACGCCAAAGGCGCATTTTTCTGGATTCAATTTCATATTATACCTGCGTAAAATTTCAAAGGTAATAGAGAGGTGCTGGAAATGATCCTTCGCATGTGTTGATTTCACCAGCATGTCATCTATGTAAACTTCCATCGTCTTCCCCAGATGTTCCTGGAACATCTTGGTCACTAGCCTTTGATACGTGGCTCCAGCATTTTTCAAGCCAAAAGGCATGACTTTGTAACAATAAGTCCCCATGTTTGTAATAAAGGAAGTTTTTTACTCGTCTGAGGGATTCATTTTAATCTGATTATAACCAGAGTACGCATCTAGAAAGCTTAACAATTCATGACATGCGGTGGCATCAATCGTTTGATCTATATGTGGTAATGAAAATGAATCTTTGGGGCATGCTTTATTTAGGTCATTGTATTAGGCACCACTACAGTGTTAGCTAACCAGTTAGGGTATGTTACCTCGCGTATTGAACCAATTTTCAAGAGTTTTTGTACCTCTTCGTCAATCACTTGGTTCTTGAATGGTCCTTGCTTTCTTTTCTTCTGCTTAACAGGTACGAAGGATGGATCTTCATTTAGCTTATGAGTCATCACTTCTGGAGGTATACATGTCATGTCTGAATGGGACCATGCAAAGCAGTCTATGTTAGCTTTTAAGTAATCAATTAATTTACCTCTTCAGCTCGGGCTTAGCCTCGTGCCTATGTGAATTTTCTGTTCAGGATTTTGTTCGAACAATGGAACAACTTCGAGTTCTTCCGTGGTTGTTTTGATGTGTTCATCTTCCTCTGGTTCTTGAATGACATCAGGTCTGGAATCTACATCTGTATGATTTGGTACCTCTTCTGTGGTGACTTGATTCACCTTTTCATGGTTGTATTCTTCCGTACCTGTTTCAACAATAATACCTTCCGTACCTATTTGGGTAGTAATTTCTTCAATAACTGTTTAGGCGATATTTTTTTATCCATCTCATAAAATAAATTGCATTTGTTGTTTGGTGTATTTATCTATTTTAGATCATTGAAATCGTTGATGATTCAATTAAAAAAAAGACTTATCTTTTTTCCTAATATGATCTTCATTGAATTAATTTGTTAAAAAAATATCAGAAAAAGAAGGGAATGTTGTTTTTGCAAACATGAATCGAATTTTTTTTCCACAATTTTTATGCAAAATTGTATCTTTATCCCGGAGCCTCGAAGGAAAGAAAAATCGTTCTTTGCTTTGACTTTAAAATTCAGTTAAAATGGATTGGTCCTGCTTGGGAGATTCCCTTATCTTTTGATTCTTCTACCTCTACTCTTTTGTTGTAGTGTACCACGGAATGTGTATTTCTCGTGGTTTACTAATCGCCTCTAATTTGCTGAATCCCACATTCGGAGGGGTTTTTAATTACCCGATGCAAGGTGGATGGTATTGCTTTCATGTCGTGGATCCATGGTCTTCCCATGATTACGTTATAAGCCATGTCAGTATCGATGACTTGGAACCTGGTATTTTTTATTACTCCCTCAGCATAAGTGCTAAGTTCAATTTCCCCTTTTGTTATAACTGTAGAGTTATCAAACCCCGATATGGCTCGTGCCTTTGGGATTACTTGATTCCCCAATATCATTTCTTCCACGACTCTTAGCAAAATGATATTGATTGAGCTACCTGGATCAATCAACACTCTTCTTACGTTAGTTTCATGAATAAGTAAGGACATTACTAGAGCATCGTTGTGAGGAAGCATTAATCCGTCGATATCTGCATCATCGAAGGTTATATCGCCTGCTTCCAGATTTTCACGAACCTGCTTTCCGTGTGTAATTATGAACTTTGTGGACGCTTTGCAGACCACTCCGTTTACTTCTTCACCTCCGTGTATCACGTTGACGGTTCGTTTTGGAGATGGAGGTTTTGGGGGCTCCTGCATGTTCTTCATGTATGCATGTTTACCTTTTTCACTAAACAATTCGGTTAAATAGCCTGTTTCAATAATTGTTCTACCTCACCTTGCAAAAATCTGCAATCTGTAGTTCTGTGTCCATGATCATTATGGAATTCACACCAGAAATATGGGTTCCTCTTATTCGGGTTTGACCTCATTTCTTTGGGCCACCAAACCTTATCACCCATGTTTCTTAATACTGAAATTAATTCGAAGGTACTTACATTGAAGGAGTGATCCCCAATTCGTGCATTACCTCTAGTTCGTTCATCTCGATCCTTTCTGGATCTTGATGAGGATGAGCCCGCAGCTCTGCTCGATGGTCTATATTCTGACCGAGTGTTTTCGAACTTGGGACGAGTTTCTCGTCCCGAAGGTCCCATTTAAGGATCATACTTATTTTTACCTGACCTCCTGTCTAATTCGGAATGTTTGGAACCGATACAATCTTCGTCTTTTGAACGAGCGATGGTATCTTCTTTTATACGAAGCTTGGTGTTGTACCTGTTATAGACATCATTCCATGTTGTAGCTGGAAATTATCTCAAGCTTTCCTTGAGTCTTCTCGTGGCTTCTGAACTTTTGTCATTTAATTTGCTTGCAAATGCCATGGCTGCCCAATTATCAGGCACCCTTGGTAGTAGCATTCTTTCTCGTTGGAACATGTCTACAAATTCACGGAGTAATTCTGTGTCTCCTTGTTTTATTTTAAAGATGTCCTCCATCCTTTTCTCGACTTTTTGCGCACCAGAGTGTGCCTTTATGAAAGAATCTGCAAGCTCAGCAAAAGAATCAATAGAATTTTCAAGGAGAAGAAAATACCAGGTTAGCGCCCCTTAGGTAAGTGTTTCTCCAAACTTTTTAACTAGAACCGCCTCAATTTCTTGTTTTGTTAAGTCATTGCCCTTCACTCCAGTGGTAAAAGCATTCACATGGTCACGTGAATCGGTTGTCCCGTCATACTTAGGAACGTAAGGCATTTTAAATTTCTTGGGAATATGTACGGGTGTTGCGCTTGGTTTCCAAGGTTGTTGAGAATATCTATCAACGTCAATTCCTTTGATAACATGTGGTACTCCAGGAATTTGTTCGATTCGATCGTTTTGTTCCTTCACCTGTTTATGCAAAGTTAGTAATAAATTCTGTAATTTAGAGTTATTAGACATACCTGGTCTCTCTTCGAGAGATTCATTAGGAGTATCTCCCCTTCCTGAGTTTTCCAACCCATACTGAGGATTTTCCACGGTGATGGTATTATTGGGGGGTGGTGTCAGTGGTGCAGGTGACGCTGCTGGTAATCCCCTCGCAAATTCTTGCAAAGCCTGGCTCACATACTCTGCAATCATTTGTTTTACCTGATCTTGTTCTCCTGTTTGATCATTACCATTATTATTGTTGTTGGATCTTTCCGGGGATTGCTCACTTGAACCTCGTGGGGTTCCCAAAGGTGATGAAGTTCCATCCCTTTGTTGGTTATTGACGTTTGAGTTCGACATAGTTCAGAGGATATTGCTTGAAAAGAAAAAAGAGATTATCAGAGTCCCGGTAACGGAACCAATTTGTTTAACCAAGGAATTAGATCCTTTGACCAAAGCTATTTTTAGGATGAACACGGGTTTCTGATAACCAAGGCAAGACTGATAATTGTAAGTAATAAAGAAAAATTAATGAGATGTACGGAAAGTAAAGTGTATTGCAATAGTCATCCGGATGTCCCTTACAGTTTATATTTTCCTCCCTTATATAGGGATTTCCTAATATAACAGCTGTCTTTTTCAGTGATTGAGCATTAATGACTAATTATGACATTAATGTAACGTTACAATGAGTAACTGTAACTGTCGCGTGAAGGTTGTGTAACGTATGGATCACTACTTGAAGATCTCTGAATCTGACCTTTGTTCCGCCCGGATACCTTTTGACTGTGTCTCTTCATCTTCTCAATCAGGTTGATATTTCCGTAGCTAATTACCCTGTGGGTGTGATTTTCCGCGCCTCTTTGCCTCGTACCTCTTCATATAGTCTCGTCCAGCTGTCGTGTTTCATTGTTCCCTATAGACTGCTGAGTCATCAAGATTTATTACACGTGTGAAGATCTTTTTTACCAATACAGACGAGTTGAGCACAAATCTGGACTTGCTCGAGCAAAGAAGAGAAGCTGCACTAATACATATGGCGGCCCCAAAACTAATTATAGAGAGATATTACAACAGAAAATCTCACCTTAGATATTTCAAAATTGGGGACTTCGTTCTCAAAAAAGTCTTCCAATCAACGAAGGAAGCTGGTGCAGGAAAGTTAAATCTGAATTGGGAAGGACCTTACAAAGTCCGTGGCATTGTTGGAAAAGGCGCGTATGAGCTGGAGACTATGGACGGCAGAATCCTACCAACTAGCTGGGATGTTGTTCATTTGAAGAAGTACTACTTTTGAGTAAAAGGAATACCCCCAGTCAAGTATCATTACGTTCGATTTTACTTTTGTACAATTAAAATTATACTAACCATTTTAGATGATAGGCAAAAAGCTAACACATCACCAGATGATGATATTAGACCTGCAAAGACACGAGGAAGTAACTGAATTCCCGGTCTAGGGTTACAACTTTCTGATGGACGTTTTAAAGGGTTAAGCAGTCATCATCTAAAAACTATATACCCTTCGAGTCTCGTATGTTTTTCCTTTTCAAGAAAAGGACCACAAGGAAGGAGTAGTCAAGTGCTAGAGATTTCATTCTTCAAAGCTCAAACACTTGGGGGACTATACAGTATGGAAGGCAAAGATGAAGAAAAGAAGACTATCAAAAAGTCAAAGCTCGAGCCTGAAGATCCATCTTCCCAACAAGTCAAGTACTATGAGCAAAATCAAAGAGAAAAAGACTCAAAACACAAAGCCTGACTCAAAACCCTTCGAAAAACATATTCGTAAATATAAACGAGTGTTCGGGTTAAAGGCAGAACATTAGTTACGGGTAAAAATGCACATCCTTGTACTTACTCAGAAACTGTTGTAAATGAAAACAGTTATGAATGAAAGATCATCATCCTTGTACTTACTCAAAAACTGTTGTAAATGAAAACAGTTATGAATGAAAGATCATTATCTTTGTACTTATTCAAGAAACTGTTATAAATGAAAATAGTTACGGATGAAAAAATATTACCCTTGTATTCATTTGAAAATTGTTATCAATAAAAATAGTTATGGGTAAAAATTCATACCCTTACATTTAAAATTGTTGTAAGCAAAAACAGTTATCCCGTTGTACTAATTCAGAAAAAAAAATTGTTGCAAAAGAAAAACAGTTAAGAGTGCAAGGTTATATCGAATCTGTTAGAAGAAAAAACAGTTGCAAAATGATTTATAGACGATACATAAACACATGTGAAATGTTATGAAAGTTCAAATGCAAAAACTTTCTTCAAAACATTGTTAAAGAAAAACATGTGAAAATTAATATCTCTCTTTTGTATATTTACACCATTATGAAGTTGAGACATCTTCTTCATTAAGTGTCAATCAAAAAAGGGTCCTCTTTTATAAAATCGTGTCTGTTACGAAAAGGTACGAACAATCTAAGCATTTTTAATGCAAAGTCAAAAACTAATAGGTAAACCAAAAACCTCAAAAGGAAAGTATGCAAAAACTTGAGAGTGAAACAGAAACTCGAAGAAAGTTAAAGTCATGCTAACATTGATACTAATATATTATGGCAAAATAAACTAAGTGTTAACTTAGTCTATGCCGAGTTAATTTTTACATTTGATTTCCCCTAGACTTACAAAGGATCCAATTTTACCCCCGATGGGACTGGGGGTAACCACCAATTGATACAAATATATATAAAAAAAGAACCAAGTTCTTGTCACGACCCAATTTCGGAGTCGTGATGGCTCCTGTCGTGGAACCAGGCCAGCCACCTATCCATAACTAATCTAGATCCAGTTATCAAAGAAAATATCATTTTTCAATAATTCTGGGGATAATAATAATAATAATAATAATAATAATAATAATAATAATAATAATAATAATAATAATTTTGTAGTTGAAACAATTTATGAAAAATAAAACCCAAGTCCTACAATCCCAGATCCAGTGTCACACAGTCATGAGCTGCTAATACATGATATAACTAAAAGAGGAATAACCAGCATAGTCTGAAAATAAACAACGACAGGTAGAATAGGAAAGAGATGACGAGATCACGGATGCCAGCTGCTACCTCGACAACTCTGATGGAAACTGTCAGCTACTCAATGACCAGAGCTGAGTTCGATGTACCTGATCTGCACACAAGGTGCATGAGGTAACGTGAGTACACCAACTCAGAAGTAACGAACCGAAACTATGGGTTGAGAGGTAGTGACAGACTAAACATCAGAGTTTTCAATAAGTAGTGTACATAATTTAGACATGCTAACAGTTTATCAGAAATCGAACAAGATATGCCAAGTAAACCCAGTATACTCTACATGCCAATATATGAATGTATGAAACCAGTGTGGGAATTCACACAATGCTCACAACTCTCACACAGCAGCCCACTCAGTACCGTATATGTCTCTCAGGCCCAGGGAAGATCCATCCCCGAATGTACATAATCATCGGTGACCGTAGTCACTCAGTACTGAGGAAAAGGCCAATCCAGCCCCACGGAGAAGGTCCATCTCCGGAATACAACACTCGGACAAGATCCATGTCCAGGTAAGATCCATCCCTCACATATTATCAATTTCGGACAAGATCCATGTCCAGGGAAGATCCATCCCTCAATATATGTGCGCTCACTGGGGGTGTAAAGACTCCGGAGGGGCTCCTATAAGCCCAAGCGCTATATCAAGCCAACGAAGGCATGATTTAAGTATCGTTGCGGTGTGCAGTCCGATCTCATAACTGTCTCAATAAAAGGCCCTCGGCCTCACTCCATCATTACTTTCCAGTCTCACTCATATGGCTCACAAATGTATAAATCAGCCCAAACGATGATAAATATGCATATAATTAACAATTTCTGAGACTGAGGCATGAAATGATATGCTACAACAAGATGAGTATATGAAATCAATTAATCACAAGAGGAGACAGTAATTGACGACCACTCAGGTCTTAGCATGTTCGGCGTGAAGCCTTTGCATTTATACTTAACATGATTTCAAACAAGTTCACATTTACCACATGATAGAAGTGCGAATATCAATCTGTAATAGCTACTAGACGGTGTCATGGGATGATCCAGGCCACAAATACTCGGTGCACTCCCACACGCCCGTCACTTGGCATGTGCGTCACCTCAATTATAGTCATCAATCATATAGTTCGGGGTTTCGAACCCTCTGAACCAAGTTTGGAAATGTTACTTACCTCAAAACCAGCTAAAATACTACTGCGCAGTGCCCTTGCCTCTAAATTCGGCCTCCGAGTGCTCCAAATCTACCAACAATCAGATTTATATCATTATAATATGCCAAGGAATGAAACCCAATCGAAATTATCAAAAATACTCAAAATCCCGAAATTGGTCAAACCCGACCCCCGGGCCCACGCCTCGGAATTCGATAAAATTTACACCACAAGAATCCTCATCCTCCCACGAGTCTATACATACCAAAAACACTGAAATCGGAGTCTAAATGACCCCTCAAATTCCCATTCTAAAGCCTCTTAATCCCAAGCCCTAATCACCAATTTTGCACTAATTTTCCCCGAATTTTTCACCATTAATCCGACCTTTAGTCACATATAAACGAGTTTAGAGTCCAAAAACCTTACCTCAATGAAGAACTATCGAACCCCCTCTTCAAAAACCCTTCAAAGCTTCAAACCCGGATGAAATATTGAGAAAGATGGCTCAAATTCGCGAAGGCATGGTTTTATACATCTCTGAACAGTGGTTCCGCACCTGCTGCCACTTAAGCGCACCTGCGGTCCCAGGTCTGCACCTGCAAAGAACCCACAAAATCTCGGTCTCCGCACCTGCGCCCCCTTCTCCGCACCTGCGACTTCGCAGGTGCGATACTCATCCCGCACCTGCGATCTTCCACTGAACCTCCCAAAATCGCATCTGCGGAGCTCTGCTCACTCCTGCCGGCCCGCACCTGCGGTCCAACTTTTGCAGGTGCGCTTACACCAGCACCAGCAGCTGAAGCTGCATTTTACCAAGTCTAAAATCCCCGTTCACCATCTGAAATCAATCCCGAGCCCCTCGGAACCCCAACCAAATATACCAACACATCATAAATGATCATTTGAACTTAGTCGAGCCTTCGAAACATCAAAAACAACATCAAAACCCCAAAAACTCATCGAATTCAAGCCTATGAACTTTGAAATTTCTAAATTCCACCAACGATGCCGAAACTACCAAAAACAACTCCTATTGGCCTGAAATTTTGCAGACATAACCAAACTGGCATTACAAACCTGTTCCAACTGTCGAAATTCCATTCCGACCCCGATAGCCTATTTTTCACTGCCAATCGGAAATTGCCAAAAACTAACTTTCGCCAATTCAAGCCTAATTCTACACCGGACATCACAAAAACATTCTGAACACACTCCTAGGTCCCAAATCACCTAACGAAACTATCTGAGCCATAAAATCTACATTCCGAGGTCGTTTACCAATAAGTCAACTCCAGTTGACTTTTTCCAACTATAGGGTTGCTTTTAGAGACTAAGTGTCTCAGTTCTCACTTCAACCATTCCAAACCCGAGCCCACCAACTCAAACACATCATAAACAATATAATCAATGTATGACCAGGGAGAAACAGGAATAACGATGCAAATTCTACGAAATGATCGACCAGGTTGTTACAGTTCTTTAAACTATTTTAGATGATGGGTTGTCTTCACTGCCGAAGGAGCAACTTGAGATAGGGAGACATGAGCAGCAGGGACCTCAACCTCAGGTGAAGAAAGGTTCTGACTTTTCTGAGACCTCTCAATCATCTCTTTGGCTTTGGCAATTTCGGCTTCCAAGTCAAAACCCTCTTGGCCCATTTCCGTCAATGTGTCAAGGCGGGCATTCAGATAAGCCCAACTAACATCAACGGCTGCTTTGTCTTCAAGAGCTTCATAATCTCTCTCCTACTGTTCAGCTTCAGCTCTTAACTCACCTCTTTCAGCCACGACAGCATCATGAGAGACCTTTAAAGGAGCAAGAGACCTTTACAGAAACTGGACCTTCTCAAAAGAGTTACAGAGGTCTTCCTGGGATTGAGTGAGCGATTGAACGAGTTCACCAGAGTACTCCTCCTTTTGGTCCAACAAGGACTTCGGGCTCCTAATCTCCTCAGAGGCACGAGAAAGCTGCTCTGCAAAGGAAGACTCTAAGACACTCTTATCCGTGCCTGCCTGGTTCGAAGATGCCTTCTCAACGGCCAGTTCTACTGCAACAACTCTAACACGCTGCTCCAAGGTACATTTTTATTCCTCCATTGCTTCCATATCTAGATGAAAACTCTCATACTGCTCCTTCCAATTGATAGCCTCGGTTTGGAAATCATTTGTTGCTTGCTCCATCTGAACGACCCTCTTCATTAACTCTATGCCTACAAGATTGATCTACATAAAAGAGATAAATTAGATACGGTAAGAGAATATGTAAGTACGTATGAAAATCAAGTTTTACCTTTAAAGACGAGTGCAAAATCTCGTTTATCCAAGTCAGGGTACTATGGCTTTCCAGCTTAGACCTTTCAGTCAGGCCTATCATGGATTTAACCATACATCAGCCTGGCCCGACTTTTTCAAGAGACTGCGCGCTGCTGGAACCTCTACTACAACCTACTTAATCTCCCCCTGTTGGAAGACCCTACTTCTACAGCAGAAGGCACGGAAGCGGGGGCAGAAAAAGGAGCCACAGGCGAAGAAGGATGGGAAACAAAAATAACCATGGGAACCGAAATAGCAGTAGGAGCAGGAATAACCATGGGAGCAGAAGCGATAACGGGAGCAATTGAACAAAACTCTTTATGGGAAGAAGGAGAGAAAATAGCAAGAAGGGCTTCATCCGAAATGGTACCAAAAACCTTCACGGAACAGGAGATCAACAAATTCACGAACAAGAGAGGGAGTTGCATCCTCAGGGGCAGAAAGTTTAGATTCAGGCACGGGAGGATTAACAACAGGTGCAGACTCATCGTCAGAGACCACCTTCCTCCTACGTGACCTGTGGACTAGCAAACTCTCCTCTTCCTCCTCCCCCTCTAATGTCCTGGACCCAATTGCTTTTCTTTTTGATGAGTAGGAACCAATAATGATCTCTTGGGCCTTTTCTAGGGATAACCTAGAAGCAGACACAGCCGCAACAGAAATGCCACGAGCAACAAACTCTATCAAATGAAAGGGGTAAGGTAAAACCTAAAAGAAAAAAGAAGTAAAGACAAAAACTTTGCTCACCGTGGGTCTTAACCTTCCAGCCAAACCTCCCAAAAAGGTACTTCCACGAACGTGCTTCTAACGGAGCAATCAACAAGAGTTTTTCTACCCAATCTCGGAAACCGGAGACATTCTCAACGGTTCCCATGATTGCTGCAAAGAAAAGAAACAGTTACGGTACTGATAAAGTATCAAAAGAAAAAAAGAGGAAGGTGAGCAAAACTGTACTCACGTGCAAGATTCCACTTCTCAGGGAATGGGAGATTTTTTTCACCTACTAAACCTGCAGTAGGGACAACAACATATCGAAGGTACCACCCTCGGTCTTTATCATCATTAGGAGTAACTAACACTCTTTTACTCTTCGCCATAAGAGTAAAAACTCATTGGCGGAACAACATCGGGTGAATAAGATGATGAAACGTGAAGGGTACGAAAGCTAAATTGGCCAAATACCTAAGGCACGCGACGACTCGCCAAACAAGAGGACCGACTTGTCCCAGACAAATTTTGAAAAATCGACAAAACTCGATAATAACAGGGTCGATAGGAGGCTTAAATCCTAACGTGAAAGGGTAAGTATAAACATAAGAATACCTGGTCTTGTAAGAGGTTATTCTTTGGTTATTTCCAGGAACAATAACAGGAAAATCAGGATTCCAAGAACAATCCCTGCGTACAAGAGGCACTAAGCCCTATGTTATCTGAGTAGGATAAAGTCCGGCACTGTCATGCGAAGATATTGAAGAAAGTTGTTCGCTCATGGCCTGACTATCCTTGGCAAAAGAAAACTCTGCAGGGATAATTTCATCGACCCTTGGCTCGCGAAGCGGTTCACTATGTCCTCTACTCTTTGGCAAAGATCTCGAAGCCCTAGCCCCTGAAGAAGATAAAGAAACATAAGTCCTAGAAGAAGATGAAGGAGTAACATGAGAAGAAGAAGCACCCCTGGAAGGGGTGGAACCTAAGCTCCTAAGCCTTCCACCTCTCCTACTCCGAGTTGGAGTAGAATTGGGAGTTAGTTCCTCAAAATTAATGATTTTCTTAGATTGCTGGTTTGAAGAAGACATATTTGTGAAGAATGAAGAATGTACAAATAAATAAAGAAGGTTGGAAGTTTTTTGTGAAAGTAAAGAAAGGAAAAGGGGTATTTATACTCAAAGGCAACCGTCAAAAAATGGAAAAAATAGTGATGTGAAAGTCATAATTGAAGTTGTTACTTCGTGACTGATGCAGTGGCAAAAAACCCTAAAAGGCGCTGAGTAATTACAGAACCAATTCGAGAACGCCACGTGGCACGGGCATTAAATGGAAGTGACAAGCGATGCATACGTTCAGAGATGGATGCAATGTTACGAGTGAAGAGGCGGTAAAATATTCCCGCCATAAATAAGTATCCACTTACCAAATATTAATCGATAAATAAATGGTAAGTGGGGGGACTATCTGTATTGGTAAAAAAGAGCTTCACACGTGTAATAATCGTGATGACTCATCAATCTATGTGGAACAATGAGAACATGACAATTGGACGAGACTTTATGAAGAGGTACAAAACAAAGAGGCACATAACAACATATCCATGAGGTAACCAGATACGAGATTCTCAACCTAATCGAGAAGATGAAGAGACACGGTCAAAATAAATTAGGGCAGGATACAGGGCATATTCGGAGATCTTCAATTAATGAGCCAAACGTTACATAACCTTCACGCGACAGTTATGGTTAATCATTGTAATTTTACATTAATGCCATTATAAGTCATTAATGCTCAATCACTGAAAAGGGTAGACGTTATATTACGGAATTACCTATATAAGGGAGTAAAATAAAACTTGTAAAGACACATTCGAACCGCTATTGCAATATATTTACTTTTTACGCATCTTACTACTTTCTATTTACAAGTTTATTTGCAATTATTAGTATATCCTTTGGTTATCAGAAACCCGTGTTCTTCCTAAATTAGCTTTGGCAGAGAATCTAATTCTTTGGTTAAACAGTAAATGCGGGGAAGAATTTTGGAGGAGACTTCCCTTTCTGGAATTGTTGCTGCAAAGCTGTTTCTAGATTTTGCGCAATTTCTGTAATGACCAGACTGGTCGTTTTGAGCATCTGCACTTCGTTTGGTAGTTAGAGGCCTCAAAATTGAGTTTCGTCAGTTCTGTTAGCTCAGTTGGTTGATATTACGCTTAGGGGTGCGTCCGGATTGTAATTTAGAGGTCTGTAGTTGAATTAGTCTTGAATTGGCGAAGGTTGGATTTTTGGGAAGTTTGACCGGGAGTGGACTTTTTGATATCGGGGTTGGATTCTGATTCTGGAAGTTGGAGTTGGTCCGTAATGGCAAATGTGACTTGTGTGCAAAATATGAGGTCAATGATTTGATAGGTTTCAGAATCGGTTGTGGAAGTTGAAGTTTCAAAGTTCATTGATTTTGACTTGAGGTGAAATTTGTCGTTTCAAGGTTGTTATGAGTGATTTGAAGCTTCGAGTAGGTTCGTTTCATCATACGGAACTTGTCTGCAAAATTTGGCAACATTCGGAGTTGATTTGATATGGTTCAGACATTTGATTGCGATTCTAGAAGTTCTTGAAATTTCCTTTGATCCTCATGCGCTTTGGCATCCAATTCGTGATTCTAGAGGTTATTTTGATGTTTTGATAGCTCGAGCGAGTTGGTGTTATGTTTTTAGACTCGTGCGGGTGTTTGGTTTGGAGCCTCAGGGGCTAGGGTGAATTTTGAATTGGTTTCAGATTGTTTTTTTCAATTTTTGAGAGCTGGTTCTGGTGTCATCGCATTTGCGATGTTTTGGTCGCAAATGTGGCTATCGCATTTTCAAAGAAGCCTCACAATTGCGAACCTGGGCTGGAGACCATTTTTGCGAAGAATCGCTCGCATTTGCGATGTCCCATATTTCGCATTTGCGAAGTTTCTGGTCGCAAATGCGACCTTAGCAGGAAAGCTTCTTTTTCGCATTTGTGATATATCGTCTGCATTTGCGAGGGTCACATTTGCAAACCCCCTGTCGCAAAATGCGACATCTGCAACATGTTAAGTGCTGAGAATTCCGAGACTTAGCTTCATTTTGATATATTTTGAACCCTAGCTTCGATGAGAGGCAATTTTGTGAAGGGATTTTCATAACAAATCATTGGGTAAGTACCTATAATCAATTCTCAACTCTATCTCATGGTTTTATATAATATTTAACATCAAATTCATGAGAAATCTAGGGAAAATTTAGGGATTTTGTCAAAGTTTTTAAAAATGAAATTTTGGGATTTGAGAGTCGAATAGGACTCGAATTTGAAAACAAAACATATATTTGAACTCGTGAGGCTATAGGTAGTCAAGACCTACCCTTGGACCCGGGGTTTGACTTTTGTTGACTTTTTAGAAATCTAATAAAAATTACAGCTTTATTAATTGAAATTATTTTCTTCTGCATTGTGTGATGTATTCAAGTCGTCGTGGGCTAGATTGAGCTAGGCGGAGGCGAATTCGTAAAGAAAAAAGGCTAAATTGAGTGTTGAATTAGCCGAATTGAGGTAAGTGTTTTGCCTAACTTTGTTGAGAGAATTTTTTCTCCTATTTGTCATTGTTTGCTACATGCGGGGGTGATACATATATGAGGTGACGGGCGTATATGTATGTGTCAGGGTTAATCATACTCGAGGGGAGGATTATGTTGCATTTGTATTTGTAGAATTTCGTGACCTTCCTGCTTCGTGCCTTACTTGACTCTTAGATACTAAGAACATAGAATTAAATGTTAGAAATCAAGACTTAGCTTATTATAACTTGATCAATTTTCACGGAATTATGAGAATACGTTGATGTGTCTAATTCGGTCATCTCTATTCTTAATCATTAATACATTGCTACAACCGATCTTCTTGAGATACTAGATTCTATAATCGTGTTGTGGATCATTTGTGAGATTTGTGGAAGTATTTGAATGATACGGTTCTTAAGGGTTTATTGAATCATTGTTGGCTCGGAAAGTTGTGATTGGGATTTGCTTGGAATATCCGTTAAAACACTCGCCTTGATGTTATTTATGCTTCATGTCTTGTTTGTCATTGATATACATATGCTTGGTAAGGAAGAGTGTAAAGCACGAAGGGTTATTTCGTGCCATATTATTGAAAGTAAAAGCACGAAGGGTGACGCCATGCCATATTATTGAGAGTAAAAGCATGAAAGATGATGTCGTGCCATATCATTTGAGAGTAAAAGTACGAAGGGTGATGCCGTGCCATTTCATGTATATTGTTATGCTTGTATGTTATCGTGATTCCATGGAACGATGGGTGTTTCCGTGCAGGCGAGGACGAGGGACATGCATTATGTTTGATATCAGTCTTTCGTGTATACGTTCATGTCTTTACCTCGAACTGTTATTGTCATAATTATAGATCTGATATGACTTGTTGCTATTGTTACGTCATTGATCTCTATCTCAATTGTTGTTGTGTTGCTCATACTTCAACTTGCTTAACTTGCAAATACCATGCATATTTCCTGCTTTTATAATTATACTCTTGTCGTATCTATTCTGTTGCACTTCAGTATAAGCCTTCCACCATGCTAGTCATTCATGCCCTTGCTTGTTAACTTGTAAAGATTGTGTGTTTCCTTCTTATTTGTTATATTGGTACTTAGGCCTCCAATATGCTAATTAGTTGAAGTTGATATTCCTTGTTTTTTAATTGTTGTTATTACTCACGTTCTTTCCGCTTAGTCTTTTACTGTTTCCCACATGTATATTCTTGTCCATTGTTGCTACTTGCGTATTTCCTACTTTGTAATTCATGTTATCGGTATTTCTGTCATCTGGTTAGTTCTGTTATACGTACATTTGGAAGGATGAGTTGAACGCACGAAGGGTGTTGCCGTGCTAATTGATTTGTCACATGAATTATTTATATATGGTGAGGAAGAGATAGAAGCAGGAAGGGTGTTACCGTGCCATTTGACTTGATATCTTTGATACACTTCTCATACCAGGAAAGATTGTAAATCTTCTACTGTGATTCCTGCTAGTAATTGTTGATTGTCTTGCAGAGTTGTGTACGGTACTTTTATCTGTTATGTTTTGAACTGCCTATATTGTTAGTCTAATGTACAGGTTATATCAATAAGCATATTTTAACTAAAATCCTTGTCACTACTTCAACGAGGTTAGACAAAATACTTACTAGTACATGAGTTCGGTTGTACTGATACTACACTTCTGTACAATGTGTACAGATTTCTGGAGTAGAGCTGTTGGTGATGTCGGGTGCTGATTCTTAAGATGTTAGCGCATTCCGGATATAGCTGCCTCTTGTCCTTGGTAACTTAGGTTTTGCTATTATGTTTATGTATCTTTCAAACAGAACGTGTATTTATTCGTACCAGCTTTGTAAATTTCAAATCTTAGAAGCTCATGAGTCGTATTACCAGTTCTTGGGTAAATTTGTAAAAGTTCAGATTAATCTTATTTTACTTTCTTATATATTCATTCGGCTTGTATCTATTGTTAGTTGGCTTATCTAGCGGGTCGAGTTAGGTGCCATCACGACTTGTGATTTTAGGTCGTGACAGTTTCTTTTTTGTTACACCTGCTTCTTACAAGGTTGCTTTTGGATTGCACCAGTTTCCTGTGGTTTAAACAAAGAAAAGTTTGTCAGTTTGAAACGGTGGTTGGTTTTGCGGCCTTGAGTGTTTCAGTCACTTGATCTTGGTCGGCTTCTTTGATAATAATTTCACTTGTAACTGGTGTATACCGATGGCATTTCTGGCCCCGGAGAACCTTTGGCTTTTCCAAACTTTGCCATAACGGTCGATCATGTGGGACTTGACCTTTCTTTTCCAACTTTATTTTGCCGTTGTAGGCCTTTGACTTCTTTCTTCCAATTTTAACTTCAGAGCATTGGGGAATCCTTGGTTTTTTCAAACCTTTCCAAGACGGCTAGTCGCGTGGGACTCAACCTTTTCAACTACATTTCTCCCTTGTAGGCACTTCAATTGTCACGACCCAATTTCGTATTAGGCCCAACACCATGGTTAGGCAAGCCAACACTGAATATCTAAGAACAGTTTGGATAGAGCAAACCACTAAGTGAATAACATTCTACGCTAACTGAAAATGTCTTTAATATTTACTGACGTAACATGATTTATGCGAAATAATAAATGGAACGGCAATCATATAAAAACAAACCCAAAACATCAAAGTCTACTAGTGTGTGTTCCAGAACATGGTGTCAGAAGTAAATGGGAAATCTAGTAGAATATACAAAACCATATACTAGCCTACTGTCTGGAAGGAAATAGACAGAAAAATAAAATATAAAGAAAACTCCAGCTGTTGCAGAACGGCTCAAAAGGGCAGCTCACCGGTAGTCTCGAACTGGGGAAAGTCGAACTAAGCACCGGGCTGGTGACCAGATGTACTCGCCTCAAATCCTGTACAATCAAGTATAAAAGCGTAGCATGAGTACATGAAAATATGTACCCACTAAGTATCTAGTCTAACATCGAAGAAGTAGTGACGAGGGGTCGACTTCGACACATACTAGGGCCAACAATATAATAATGTAAGAATTCTAAATAAGCACAATATGTAAAAATAATAAATACTCAGAATGCGAAACAACTGAACGACTTTTTTCTCAAATTGAAGAATTCGAACACTTCCTTTATTTAAACAAATGTCCTCCAAAACAGTAAATTTACACAAATTAATAAAATGGCTTCCAGTACTATTATAACACATAAATTCCACCGAGGACGTTCGGCCCGATCCAACATAAAATGTAAACGGTGCACTGCCGAGGGTCGAGCAACGCGAACCATAGATGCATCTATTACCCTGCTCGCGAATCATCCATGCGACGCGGTCAAACATAAATTTAAAGAATTACCCCTCTCTCGAATCATTCATGCGACGCGGTTACACATAGATTTCTTAGATTATATTATCATTCTTCCATTCTTTTCAAAATACGAAGTTCAAATGAAAACCTTTAAGGTTCCGATTTTTATAACAATTTCAACTTCCTCCCAAAACATTTAGCAACAACAAAATTCCACCACTCCTCAAGGAAAAAAATAAACATATATCGGTAACTATATCAACAAGGCATGATGTAGGCCTAAACTACCCAGACATTGGCATAG
Source organism: Nicotiana undulata (assembly GCA_005239495.1). Classification (NCBI taxonomy): domain Eukaryota; kingdom Viridiplantae; phylum Streptophyta; class Magnoliopsida; order Solanales; family Solanaceae; genus Nicotiana; species Nicotiana undulata. Next base: position 149,591 of record ML299876.1, on the reverse strand, counting down.
TTAGTAGTTACGTACGGATTCTCGTCACCTAGTGCGTACGTAGCCCCCACATATAATCACATATCAATTAAATTCACCTAGGGGAAGTTTCCCTCTTACAAGGTTAGAAAAGAGACTTACCTCGTCTCAAAGCTTACTTCTCACTTCAAGAATGCGCTCAAACCTCCAAACTTGATGCCAAACTACTCGAAATTAGTCAAACATTACATAAACTAATCAATCTATGCTCAAAAGTTCATAATTTCACCATTTAAGTGATTACCCAACCTAATTTGCAAGATTCCTAAAATTCACCCCAGGCCCACATGCTCGGATTCTGGAAATTCTCAAAGGAAGTTGTTACCCATAACCGTAGGAACATAAATATATGATTTTTACCAAGTTCCATAACCATTTTCGTGGTAAAACTCCATTTTTATCAAAACCCTAGGATTTCCTCTAAACCCTTGATTTCCATTAATTTACATGTTAAAATCTACCCATAAACTATGTATTAAACTCACATTAGGTAGAATTTACTTACCTCACAAGGCTAGGTCGAAATCCCCTTCTCAAGAGCTCACAAATCGCCCAAAGTTGGAATAAATGACTCCATAAATGCCTAAGTCCCGTTTTTTAAAATACCTCACTGCCTTCAGCTTTCTCGCACTTGCGGGGAGATGTCCGCACCTGCGATCTCACATCTGCGGGAAAATCATCGCAGGTGCGCATCCTCCCCTATTGGCCCAGCTCCGCATTTGCGGGCTCAAAGGGTCGCACCTGCGTATAGGCTCGCACCTACGACCACTAGCTTTGCACTTGCGGTCTCGCGGGTGCGCTAAATAATCCGCACCTGCGGTGCCTGGGATGTCATCCCACTTTCGCTTCTGCGGCTCATGGCTCGCACCTGCGGCGGCCCAACCGCAGGTGCGGTCACACCAGAACTGGTGCACCAACAGCTCTTTTGAGCTTTGAACTCGACTTGCGCGACGTACGAACGGTATCAAGTGCCCCCGAGGCCCTGTCCAAACACACCAACAAGTTTGAAATCATAAGACGGACTCGCTAGAACTCTCGGCTCTCCCGAAACAACATTAAAACTAAGAATCGCCACCCAAAACTAATGAATCAAACTTAAGAACTTCAAGTTTTTCATTTCACTTCCAATGCGCCGAAATGTACTTAAACTACTCGGAATGACACCCAAATTTGCGTGCAAGTCTTAAATGAAATTACATAACTATTCTCGATCTCGCAATTCCGTTTGGACCACGATATCACCAAAACGCATTCCAGCCCAAGTTTAACTACTAAAACCTTTAAGAACCAACTTTCATTTTTAGGCGCCGAAACGCTGCCGAATCATCCGAAACCCGCTCCTAGCATATGCCCAAGTCCAAACCCGTCATACGAACCTATTGAAATCATCAAATCCCGATTATGAGGTCGTTTACTCAAAATATTGACCGAAGTCAAACTTGGCCATTTTGGCCAACCTTAAGGAACCAAGTGTTCCGATTTCATTCCAAACTCTCCAAATCTCCGAACCAACCATCCTCAAAAGTCATAAATTAGTAAAAGCAAGTACTGGGAGTCTTATTTAGGGGTATAAGGTTCTAGAAAGCAAAACGACCGGTCGGGCCGTTACATTCTCCACCTCTTAAACAAACGTTCGTCCTCGAACGGATTTAGAATCATACTTGGAGTGCCGAATAAATGTGGATATCTACTCCGTATGTCCTCATCGGACTCCCAGGTCGCCTCCTCAACTAGTTGGCCCATCCACAAGACCTTCACTACGAAAATCCTTTTTAGACCTCAACTAGCGATCCTGTCTATTAACAATAGCAATTGGCTCTTCCTCGTAGCCCAAGCTCTCATCTAGCTGAATAGTACTGAAGTCTAACACATGAGATAAGTCGGCATGATACCTCTGGAGCATAGACACATGAAAAACCGGATGAACTCCTGATAATCTGGGAGGAAAAGCAAGCTCATAAGCAACCTCCCCAACACGCCTCAACACCTCAAATGGTCCTATAAACCTAGGGCTCAACTTGCCCTTCTTCCCGAACCTCATAATTCCCTTCATCGGCGAGACTTTTAAGAGTACCTTCTCGCCGATCATAAATGACACATCCTGCGCCTTCTGATCCGCGTAACTCTTCTGCCTGGACTGTGCCGTGCGAAGTCGCGCCTGGATCAACTTTACCTTTTCCAAGGCATACTCACCAAATCTGTACTATATAATTTGGCCTCGCCAGGATCAAACCACCCGATGGGAGAACGAAATCTCCGACCATATAAGGCCTAAAATGGAGCCATCTCGATGCTGGACTGGTAACTATTGTTGTAAGCAAACTCGGCCAAGGGCAAGAGCTGATCCCATTATCCTCCAAAGTCAATCACACATGCTCTGAGCATGTCCTCCAATATCTGAATTGTCCGCTCTGACTGCCCGTCGGTCTGTGGATGGAATGATGTGCTGAGCTCCACACGGGTTCCTTACTCACTCTGTACGGCACTCCAAAAATTTGAAGTGAATTGAGGACCTCTATCTGATATGATGGATATAGTCACACCGTGCAACCGAACTTTCTCCCGAATGTAAATCTTGGTCAACCTCTCTGATGTGTAAGTGGTGGCTACTGGAATGAAGTGTGATGACTTGGTCAACTTGTCAACAATAACCCAAACTGCGTCAAACTTTCGCAAAGTCCGTGGCAACCTAACTACGAAGTCCATAGTGATGCACTCCCATTTGCACTCAGGTATAGCCATCTGCTGGAGTAGGCCTCCTGGCCTCTGGTGCTCAAACTTAACCTGCTAGAAATTTAGGCTCCTAGCTACATACTCCACTATGTCTTTCTTCATCCGCCTCCACCAATAATATTCCCTCAAGTCACGATACATCTTCGTAGCACCTGGATGAATAGAATATGGTGAAATGTGTGCCTCATCTAGGATCATCTCCCTCAAGCCATCAACATTAGGAACACATAGGCGACCCTGGAGTCGCAGAGCACCATCCTCGCCAATAGAAACCTCTTTGGAACCACCATGTAGTACCTTCTCAAAATGATGACCGAAGTCAAACTTGGACCCTTTGGCCAATCTTAAGGAACCAAGTGTTCCGATTTCACTCCAAACTCTCCAAATCTCCCAACCAACCATGAATCAGTAAAAGCAAGTACGAGAGTCTTATTTAGGGGTACGGGGTTCTAGAAATCAAAACGACTGATCGGGTTGTTACATCAATTTGATTTCCTTCTTTCTAGAGTTTTTGATTTCAAAACATCGACCACCATGGCCGGTCGGGGTTGACGTGATGCCCCTGCTGAGGCTGGGTGCCTTTTTGCATATTAGCTTGTATCAAATGAGAACCCCTCTAAATCCCTTCTTTGTCATATTTCCGGAACAGAGTTAGACTGAAAAGGATTCAACAAAAAAAACATGACAATGGAATGGACGATGAATTTAGACAAGAGGTATCCCTTTAGGGGAAGAAAAATAAGTACTTATCTAGAGTACATGCGGACTTCAATAAACATGACATGCCTTTAGGACTAGATGTCCGATCTGTGTAAACCGTCCGACTCTCAGAAATTCATCATAACTTTTGCCTCGAAACCAAGAAACCTTGCCCAGGACTGTGTCGATGTTAGTGACTATGAGGATCCTCTTTTTTTTATCAATGGCGCCCTTTGCGGGTTTTTCACCATCTAACCTCTCTCCTTTTTCTTCTCACCATCGCCTTATAGTGCTCATTGCGAGTTTTCACTAACAAGACTCTCATTTTCAATTTTTCTGCTTATCATCACCTTACGGTGCCTGTGAGGGTTTTCACCAATAAGACTCTCTCATTTTATTTCTCTTATTTGGTTGCATCAAATCCAAGTGGTTGTATCATAAAATTCTTGAACATTCTCGTTAATTGATCAGAAGGACTTTGTAAAGGATTTGGGTGATTTGGATTGAATCACAACTTTAGAACCTTGCAGGCGAAACCATTGCCGAACCATTATAACATCTGCCCCAGTTTCAAATTTTGGAGTAATGTGGATTTTTTTTTTGGTGTGACTGAACCCTAGGGAGAGGCTGCCTACGTATTCTTTCGAAATCAAGTCGAACGTAGTTCAAGGAACATGAATTGATTTGATTTTTGCTTTGTATATGTTTTGTTTTGTTTTGTTTTCTCTTTCTTTTTTCTGTTTCTCTTTTTTTTTTCTTTTTTTCTTCATTTTTTTCAACAAGACTTTCAAGTTCCAAATAGGGTAATCAAAGAAAGGTAACTGACTCAAAGAGTTGGCAAAGGGTTAATGGTGTTTGGGTAGCGAGAATGAAAGCCTTCTTCATCCCGACCGAAGAACAATAATGCTATGTAGAGGATCAAACATAGTAACTTTTGACTGCACTTGCATTGGCAGTTGTTTTAGGGATATATCCTTCAATGTTTCCCAGGTACAACACTCTCTTTTGGTAGTACTCTCATTACCATGTATGGATCATTCCAATCCGGAGCCAATTTTCCTTTAGTTGTTCCGATTCTTTGTTTTATTTCCTTAAACCTATCTTCATTGCATTTTGATTCTTGATTCATTATTTCAAAGTCTGACAGCGTTTTATGATCTGGCATGAAGTCCTCAAGCATGTCATGTTATTGAAATCTTCATTTAACATAACTGAAAAGAGAATAATAAAAGCGACAAGATTAAGAAAAGAGATATTCATGGACAATGAAATATTAATTTCGTTTGATTTGTTTTTTTTTTTTTGAATTTTAAAGGTAGAAGGGTTTACATTGGAAAGTAAGACAACAATATATAATATACGGATCACACCCTGAGATAATCCGAACGCAGAAAGGATAGCAAAACTGGCTATCGAGACTCCCGTCTGATGGGGAATTTTTAGGCTTGGCGCCCATTTTTTGGCTTTTCTTCTTTCTCGGCAATGGATGCAATGGCCTTCAGTGTCAGATCAAATTCTTTAGATTCATAAAGTATTCTGACTACTGGCCATTGGCGTGAGTAAGTGGAGGATTGTTTATCATATTAGGGGAATCTTCATCCCTAAGCATTATTTCCTTGACATCAATGAGGTATTCCTCTGCTCTTTTAAGAGTCAAGCAGTTTTTTGTATCATGTCTGTGATGACCTTTTGTGTATATTTAGCTAAATCCGTGTTCCGAAGCCTCGAAAACTTCCGTTAATCTCACCTCGATGTGCGTGCACAGTCCGGCGCGTAGCCGGGAAGCCTTTATGTGAAAACCTTGATAATAAGTTAAATTTGTAGTAATTAATTGAATTCAGTTGACTTTGGTCAACATTTTTGGTAAACGGACCCGGACCCATGATTTGACGGTCCCGGAGGGTCCGTAGAAAAATATGGGACTTGGGCGTATGCCGGAATCGAATTCTGAGGTCCCAAGCCCGAGAAATGAATTTTTAAAGAAAATTGTTTTCTGGAAATAATAAGGTCTTTTGAAAATGAAATTTGATTTGAAATCTGTGTTATCGGGCCCGTATTATGGTTCCGGAGCCCGGAACAGGTTTAATATATGTTATGTGAGTTATCTGTAAAGTTAGGTGTAAAACGGACGTAATATGACGGGTTTCAGATCAAAATTGAAATAATTGAGCCTTATGAAGTTTTGAGAAAATTCTATGAGTTTTGAGGTTTAATTCATTGATTTTGATGTTATTTTGGTGATTTAAAAACTTGAATAAGTCCGTAGGATGATTTGGGAGTTGTGTGTGTTTTTGGTTTTGAGACCCGAGGGCTCAGGTGAGTTTCGGGTAGCTAACGGGGTGTAAAAAGTGGGGAAAATCTGATGTTTCCTTGAGTTTCTGGTGTCTGGTGCGTGCCTCTATGCGATCGCATCGGCTATGTCGCGATCGCATAGTGTAGTTGATAGGGGGGAGTTCTGAGACTCTATGCGATCACATAGATGTTTCCGCGATCGCATAGAGTATAGGTGGTCTGGGGCGGGGGGCTGGGTAAATGCCTTCCGCGATCGCACCCTTTCCTTCCCCAATCGCATAGCCTCAGCCAGGAGACTTCTGCGATCGCACCATTACTTCCGCGATCGCAGTGTGTTAGAGCCAGACTCTCCGCGATCGGAGTCCCTTTCCCGCGATCGCGATGAACAATTTTTAATCAAAAACAGAATGTTCATTACGAGACTTTCTCATTTTCAGCATTCTCTTCTTCTCCAACCCCCATTGAAGACCTCCAAGCCAATTCCTCCTCCATAGCCTTTTGGGTAAGAGTTTCTAACACCAATTCCTTCCATTTTTCTTCAACAAACACTAGAATCTAGGCCTAAAATCCTAAAATCAAAGTAGAAATTAGGGGTTTTGGGTAGAGTTAGGGCTTATGGGGTTTTGGGTAATTCAACCTCAATTTGGGGTCGGATTTCAAAACAAATCATATATTTGAACTCGTGGGGGTATGGGTGATCGGGTTTTGGTCCGGGCCTCGTGTTTGAACCAAGCGGACCCGGGGTCGAATTTTGGAATTTTTGGAAGAATGCTAGGAAATGTATATTTAGGCTATGGGATTGAATTATTGAGTCATTATTGATGTTATTAAGCTAATTATGTCTAGATATTATTGTTTCGGAGTCGGATTCGAGAGGAAAAGCAGTGTTAGAGGCTTGATTTGCTATTTTTGGACCCGAGGTAAGTGTCTTGCCTAACTTTGGTGAGGGAATAAGTATTGTGCTCAATGTGCTAAGTGTTTATCATGTTCAATGCATAGGTGAGGTGACGAGTACCTATGCATTGTGTGTCAAGCATGCCCGTGAGTTTATTTTGATGAATATCGTGTTATTACTTCCATATTCATTGTATCATGAAATTGTTTCTACTTGGAAGTTGATTGTTTGTTGAAAATCCTTGTTGATGAACTTGTGATAAAATGGTTCGATTGAGGACCCAATTTGTTAAAGGATATACTTGAAAAGATTGGTTATAGCTGAGACCCTTGCCGGGCAATGTTATGATATTGACTGATATTTTCCCCTTGCTGGGTGATTATGATTTGTACTTCCACTATGCTGCATTCCTTGCCAATTGATATTTGTTGTTGTTTTGGTGAGGAGAGTGTAAAGCACGAAGGGTGATGTCGTGCCATGATTCACATTGATTACATCATACATTGCATAATGAGGAAGAGTATAAAAGCACGAAGGGTGATGTCGTGCCATTCATTTCATTTATTTATTATTTCAATGTGAGGAAGAGAGTAAAAGCACGAAGGGTGATGTCGTGCCATTCATTTCATTTATTTATTATTGCAATATGAGGAAGAGAGTAAAAGCACGAAGGGTGATGTCGTTCCATTCATTTCATTTATTCATTATTGCACTGTGAGGAAGAGAGTAAAGCACGAAGGGTGATGCCGTGCCATTCATTTCATTTATTATTGCATTCATTTCATATTTTTACTTGTTGCATCGTGAGGACGAGAGTAAAAGCACGAAGGGTGATGCCGTGCCATTCATTTCATTTATTTATTATTTCAATGTGAGGAAGAGAGTAAAAGCACGAAGGGTGATGCCGTGCCATTCATTTATTTGTTTATGTATTGTATTCGATATCTCATTTTGCTTCATACTTGCTGCCCCCTTACTTGTTCCCGTATTACTTGCTTATCTGTTAATATCTGTTATTTCCCTGCTATATTTTTGGTAGAACTGTACAGGTAGGTTATCGCTGTCGTGTCTAGCCTCACCACTACTTCGGCCGGGGTTAGGCTCGGCACTTACTCAGTACATGGGGTCGGTTTTACTGATGCTACACCTGCACTTCTTTATGTTGTGTAGATCCCACAGCCGGACCCGGTGGACACTGATTGAGGGAGCATCCTTCAGTCCACTTCGGAGATTACAAGGTAGACCCGCAGACGTTCGTGGGCCTTGGCGTCTCCTCTACCTTTATCTTTCTATTATGTCTTATTTGTCTTAGTTCTAAGATAATTTATGTATTATTTCTTCAGATGTTGTATTTAGTGACCTCTTAGTCAGTTCGTGAGTTAGTGACTCCAGGTGCTGGGATATTGTAAACGAATCGTGTTATTGGTGTTTTTAGTTATTTTCAGAATTTATCTGCTTCCGCATTTGAAAAAGGAATTTTAGATGTTTTACTTAATCTGTATTTTTAATGGTAGTACGTTAATGAAATTGTATACGTTGGCTTGTCTAGCGGGTTCAACGTTAGACGCAGTCATGAACCAATGGTGGGATTTCGGGTCGTGACAATATCCCACTGCTCCAGAGTGGTATTCACATCTAGCATTAGCCCGGTGCGAGGGGGACTCAGGGTTTGGCCGGATCGGGACCACTGGCTGCAGCAGATCTTGCCTGACTAGCTTTTGGAACAAGCTCGAGTATGATTCACCAATAGTGGTGAACTGATTCCTTTTGAGAGGCTCTCTTAGGCGAGTATTGTATTGGGGGTCATTTGGTTAGGGATTATATAGAGCTTGGTAAGAACGGGCATTTCTGGGAGGTGGAGCTCTGTTTTGTGTATAATGTTGTAGCCACGTGTAAAGTTGCGCGTTCATCACCGCATAGGGAGGCGATGCCACGGCGTAAGCAACATCTTGATGGGGATAATAGTGTTATGGGACCTTAGGAAGTATGTATGATTGGTTGAATGACTTACGGGCCCCCCATCAAGCTCGAAACCATCATGACTCCCTCTTCTCTCCTGCTTTTGTTCATCGAACCCCCCTAACCATCTTGAACGACCTGTGATGTGGCCGTAAAGGCAGCATGGCTCAAGATTCGGCCTATTTCTAAACCATTTTCGACCATCTCCCCAATTTTGATAGCCTCAGCGAACGGTCTACCCATAACATACATCATGTTTTGGAAGTAGTCCGCCTCTTGGTTCTGTAAGACCGCAACCATTTTTGCTTCGTCCATTGGAGGCTTTACCCTGACAGCTTGCTCGCGCCATTTGACAGCATATTTACAGAAGCTTTCTGTTGTTTTCTTTTTCAAATTGGACAAAGAATTTCTCTCGGGAGCAATGTCCACATTATACAGGAACTGGCTGACAAAATCTCAGGACAAATCATCCCACACGTGCCAATGAGTAATTTCTTGACCGATGCACCACTCAGAAGTAATTCTGGTGAGACTTTCTCCAAAATAGTCCATTAACATCTCCTCTTTTCCACCAACGCCCCTCAGTCGGTTACAATATCGTTTCAGGTGAGCGATCGGGTCTCCGTGCCCATCGTACTTTTCAAATTTTTGCATCTTGAAGCCAACCGACAAGTTAACATGGGGAAATATACACATGTCAGAGTATGAGACACTCTTTTGGCCACTCAGACCTTGCATGTTTTTTAGGCTTTGTTCCAGGCTCTTCATCTTCCGAGCCATTTTCTATTGCTCGGGATTCCTGACAACTTTTTCTTGCCCAACCGAGAAGTCACATTGCGGAGGTTGAGTAAATGCATATGGGGTCATGTTATTTCTGGTTAAAACTGTAGACCCTGGAAGGTGAACGTTGGAGGCTCAAAATACAGTCGTGGTATAGTTGGTTGTGATGTGGTGTATATTGGTGTTGCAGAGAACATTGTTGGCGGTACCTTTGAAGCTGACGCCTAGGGGAGCCACAAAAGGCATTCTGGGACCGCTAAACGGCATTGAAAGGTACCCACATGAGATGAGCGGGTTGGGAATAGGGACGTTGGTATCCCCACCTGACCTTTGGATCAACTCAAAGAATCCATGAATTTCACTCAGAGATTCCCTACCATTAGACCAGGCGTCCCACATATCCATCATGCGGAGACGCAACATCCTATTCTCTTTAGCAATTGTTGATTCTGGTTGTGGAATAGCCGATGTTGGGCTATCCTCAGAATCGATAATTGGTAGATGACTGTCGGAGGCCATAGGAACCTTGCCTTTAGATCTTGTGAAGTGTTGATGTGAAAACTAGATTACCAACAATACCAATCACCTTAACAGAACCTAGCTAATTTGCACACACCACAACCTTGTTAGTTTTGAGGCATTTAACATATAGAAAATCGCACGTTGAGATGCAATCACTCTGTAACTCTTGTTTTCCATTTATGTCTCTCTTTAATCACTCTTTATTTTCTAATTTTGTTCTTGTCGCTCGCTTATTTTTTGGCACTATCTTTTTCTCCTTTTGTTTTTGTCACACTTTATTTTTTGTCACTCTCTTTTTCTCATTTTTATTTTGTCACTCTTTTCATTCCTTTTCACTCAATTTTTTCTTTTTTTCTTTCTTCTTTTTTTTCAGTGTATTTTTCACTCAATTTGTTTGTGGCTATGATCGAATCCGATGGGGATTGCCTATGTATCATGACGCCGCATGAATCAATTCATTACGTAGTTCACGAAACAAATGGCTCCTAATCGTGTGAAAATAATTTGGATTTTGAGTTTTGAATTTTTTTTTTCTTCTAAAGAAAGACTTCAAAAAAAAATTCCTTTTGTTTTGAACTTTGGGAATTTCAAAAGTAAAAAGAAAATATTTTTATTTGAATTTCCATCCGTTTTCTCTTTTTCTAAAGAAGAAAAGAAAATATTTTTGGATCTTGAATGTTGCCTCTGAATTTTGATGGACTTCTAAGAGAATATTTCGGGTTTCTGAGTTTTTTTTACTAAAGTACTTCTAAAGAAAAACGACAATATTTTTGGACTTCAAATTTTTAATTTTTATGACATGTACGAAAGAAAGACTTCTAAAGAACAAAACGAATTCTTTTTGATTTTTCTTTTTGTTCAATTTTTGGGAAAAATACTTTAAAATAAAGGAAACCCGTATTTTGGATTTTGATTTTTGGGTTAGATTTTCTTTCTTTTTTTCTTTTTTTTTTTTGGGGGGGGGGGGGGGGGGGGGGGGGGAGGTTTCTAAAGAAAGAAGGAATCAAAGGAAAATATTTTTGGATTTTTGAAAATTGGGGCTAAAACCGATGAGGTTTGCCTAAGTATTCACATCCGGTGAGAATCAGACCCACGTAGTTCGGTCAGTTTTGACGGAACAGGGAAAACACGACTTTTGAAAATATTGCCTTATTTTCTTTCTCTTTTTTTTCTTCAAAATTTCGGTAGAGTTTCGGATTTCAAATACCTACCTCTCACTCTTTCTTTTTTTTTGTTTTTTGTTTTTTTTTATTTTCTTTCCCTATTCTAGAAGTCAACATGCAAGCGGAAACAAACAAATGCGCAAGCACATAAGATGCATCAGGGTGGTCTTTTTATTTGGGTACACTTTTCCTAGACGGACTCAACCCCTGTGTTGAATCCCCAAAGTCAAATTCATGTGATGCAAACACACGTTCCTACTACGGATCCGACACGAGGCTATGTTATTCTAAGTTTAAATACTGGGTGTAATGTTCTAGACCTGGCTTACCCCAGCGAACAACTTGGGGGGGTGGGGGTGGCGTACTGAGAATACAGAAGCTTCACCGGCTTTGTAACTTGTCTGATCCTCCTTCTAAAATTAGGATATGACTCTAACAGAAAAGAAGTCTCGCGAAGCGCAGGCTTCCCAGAAGATTTAGAAGACTCGGAGAGAAGAAGGGTGCCGTAACAGTTTTATATACAGTTCAAACAATATCAAAGCGGTAAAAAGCGGCAATTAGCACATTAGGCTCAAAGACATAATAAATCAGATAATAAACAAAAGCCAAGTATAACAGTTATTCTAAGCTCAAATTCTGAACCCTAAACCGGAGATTCTGGGTTCTTATCCCCAGCGGAGTCGCCATAGCTGTCACACCTCCTTTTTTCCTAAGGGATAAGGAATTTTTCTAATTTAAGTGACATTATTTGAAATGGGATTATTTATTTGATTAGAGTCTCCACTTGAAATAATTATTATGGTGTCCCAAGTCACCAGTTTATTTTAAAATCCCAAATTGAGGAAAATTGACTCTTATTTATAATGTCGTAACAGTTTTATATACATTTCAAACAATATCAAAGCGGTAAAAGCGGCAATTAGCACATTAGGCTCAAAGACATAAAAAATCATATAATAAATAAAAGCTAAGTATAACAGTTATTCTAAGCTCGAATTCTGAACCCTAAACCAGAGATTCTGGGTTATTATCCCCAGCGGAATCGCCAGAGCTGTCACACCTCCTTTTCCCGAGGGATAAGGAGTTTTTTCAATTTAAGTGATATTATTCGAAATGGGATTATTTATTTGATTAGAGTCTCCACTTGGAATAATTATTATGGTGTCCCAAGTCACCAGTTTATTTTAAAATCCCAAATTGAGAAAAATTGACTCTTATTTATAGTCTGCGAACACAGAAGACCGGGTAAAGAATTTTGTTTACCTGGGAGAAGGTGTGAGGCACTCTTGAGTTCGTGGTTTTAGCACGGTCGCTCAACTATTAATAATTGGCCTAATTATCTAAAAAATTACATGTTTTAAGACTTATGTGCATTACCGTTTATATACCGCTTTTAATTATTTAATTAATCGCTTTTAGTATTTATGGAATTTATTTGAACAAGTCACGATGTCGAGCACTCATTTTTTTTGTGTATATTGTGAATCGCGTCACGTGAAATGCACCCGCAACTCACAACATGTTTATTTTAATTATTATGTGAAATTGAGGTCAAGTTGCATGAAACGCGCACTCGAATTGGAGTTTACGTATTATGAATATACCATGAAAATCGTACCCATAGTCACGATGATTTATTAATTGTGCTTAAAGTAAGCGACAAATATTTATGAGTTCTTTCTTTTGTCTAAGTCTGATATAATTGTGAGGCATTAGTTATGGAACTTATTGTGGGGAAAAAATGGGCTAGCTTTGTTATAAAAGGGGAAATAGGCCAACAACATGTTATCACAAAAGTGAATTTTTACAAAGGTAAGAAATCTTATACAACAACTTTTCTATTCAATTCAAAATTAATAAAGGATTCTCATTAGATCTTCATTAAACAATGTCAACTCAAAGCATTCCATCAGTTCCAACCAACGATTCAAAATCGTGTTCACTCGATATTTCATCGAACATATTACAATATAAGGATCCTTCGTTATTTAATAATAAAATCTCATAACTTATCAAAATTTAAGAACAATTAAGAATCTAAGGATACTTTTGTAATTCTAAAATCATCACTGCGATCAAACTTGTTCCTTAACACTGTTGATCCGTCATAATAGCTATGGGCTTGCGAAAAGGAATTAAAACTAGCTATTCATGCTCATCACAAAAGAAAAATTTGTTAAACTTTAGCATGTGCAAACAGAAACCAATTTCATGCATTGACCATGAATAAGGTGGGATTTCATATTTATTCTTTTCAAAATTTAGTAAGACAAAGTAAACAATCAATGTAAACTTCGGAAGATTTAAAATAACGAAGTTGTTTAAAGCTTTGAAGACCAATCAAAGTGCAGTATCAACTAACAATAAAAGGAAAAGAAAAATGACCTTTGTATTGATGGATTTGAGTTTAAAGTACAACTGGAAAATTTCTTAACATAACATTCGTCGACGACCTCAACCAGAACCGATGACCGAAGTTTTCCAACGACGCCTTTAATCTCAACTCTTGACGTTGCTATTTTGATTAAAATGGGTTGTTTCGAGGTGTTTTTAGATGGGTTTGTGTGTTGATTTCGATTAGTATTGGAGTGTTCTTTGGTTGATAAAGAAGGTTGCCTCTCATGGCAGCTTTGCCGGCAAAGCTCACGAGAAAAGGTAACTGGCAACATCTGTTTTCTCTCTATCCCCTTTTTCGTGTCCTCTTTCTCGTTTTTCCTTTTCTCTCTATTTCTATTTTTTCCAACCCCTCTCTCGTGTGTGTGTATTCAAGATGTGAGTGAGCCGAGAAAAGGTCTCTTAGGGGTTAGGGAATTGGCTAAAATGTTTGGGCTGGTGTGAGACAAATGGGCTACTCGAAATTGCTTTGGCCCAACTTCAATATAAGTCCCAACAAACAACCTTTCTTGTTCTTGTCTTAATATTTTCTAAATTAACCAATTTAATTTTAATTAAACTACCTTTGCAAAATTAACCTAATTACCTATTTTCCTAATTGATCAATTATTTAACTAATTAACTCGTTATTTAAAATTATAATGTTAAACAAGGCAAAACAAAGTAATATATTTTTGTATTTTAATAATGCAAACTAAATGTTAATAATGCAAGTAAAAACCTGAGAATGCAAAAGCGAAAGAGAATTTTTTTTGATTATTTTCGTGATTTGAAATGCTACTAAACATGTTAAAAGTGCATATAAATGCAAAACAAGTAAAAATAAAAATTCCTTAAACTCTACAAAAGTAATAAAAACTAGTATTTTTGACTTTTTAGAAAGGATTTATATGTCGGGCAAAAAATACATGCTCACGGCTCTTTTTGAAGATCTTTCTTCAGTTCTGTACTCCTCCTGATTCTCCTCCTTCCACACTTCCTCCTGCTTCTCCTTATGCTGTATCTCATGCATCTTCTTCTGAGTCTCTTTCTGATTCCTTTACCTTTTCGGTTTATCTTGAATAACCAACTGTTATGGTTGTTCCTTCCTCTAGCTCCCCTTCTCTCACCAGTCCTGCTCAACCTCCTAACATTTTGCTTGTTAGGCACTTTACCAGGGTTCTCCAATCCTCCTTCCTACTTGTCAGACTATGTTTGTTCCTCTATTCTTCTTGCCACCAATGTATCTATAAATTTCAAGGTTGCAACTACTAAGCTACAAATGCATGAACCTTAATATTATCAGCAGGTTGCCTTACATCCTGCTTGGAAAGAGGCCATGCTAAAAGAATTTCAAGCTCTTTAAGTAAGCTACAATTGGGAATTTTTCCTCTCCCTCCTCACAAGAAGCTTATTCCTTGTAAGTAGGTGTACAAAATTAAGCAGTAATCCCAGGGTACTGTTGAAAAATACAAAGCTAGGATGGTCACAAGGGGTGACACTCAAAAGGAGGGGATAAAGTATAATGAGTCCTTCTCCCTAGTTGTTACAGTCACCACCATCAAATGCCTTATTTTTCTTGCTGCAAAAAAAAAGGTGGATTGTTTGTCAACCAGATGTCAACAACGTTTTCCTTCACGGTGATCTCCATGTAGAAATTTATGTGAAACTACCCCCTGGTTTAGTGGTTTATGGTTCTTCTTCGTCTTCTTTCCCACTAGTTTGCAGGCTCAAGAAGCCCGACTATGGTCTCAAACAAGCTTCAAGACAATGATTTTTAAATTGTCCGAAGCTTTGTGCTCCAAAGGTACATTTCAAGAAAAAATAATTATTTACTCTTCATTTAGTCTTTTGGTGGTTCACTCACTGTTTTTGTAGTCTATGTGGATGATATGTTATTGGCAGGAAATGATGTTCTAGAATTGGACAGTCTTTAGGCTTTTCTGGATGATCATTTCAAAACCAAAGATTTAGGATGTGTTCACTACTTTTTTGGGTTTGGAAGTTATTCCATAGCCCAATGTTTCTTGATACGTCAACACAAATTTGCTTCTGATCTATTGGAGGAATTTCACTGTGCTTGTTTAACTCTTGTCACTACTCATCTTGATCAATCTATCAAGCTCACTTCTGGTATGGAGGAGACTCTATCTGATCACAACATTTACAGAAGGATTTTGGGAAGCTCAACTTCTTGTGTTTTAACAGGCCTGACATTGCTTACTCAGTCTAACATCTTAATCAGTTTCTTCAAGTTCCTCTGTTTACCCTAAAATTTGGATAACAATTAAACTTATATTGTAGTTTTAAGGATAAGTGATTTCACTCAATACCAATTGATAGATGTAAGATAAATGATAGAATTAAATTGTAAATAAAGCAAACCAGTTGTTCAGACAGAACTTAGCCCTCGAGTCGAAGCACTCTCCAACTGATAGGTGCAAGAACAGTTAGAAAATAGAACAAGTTGATGAACAATGCAAGCAAGAAAGAAAGAATTATATTGCTTTGATCTCTGTAAATAATGTTGTTTACAAATGATTAGAACTCCCCTTTATGTAGTAGAGAAATTCTACTTATGGTATAAATCTATTTACATAAGGAACTCACGTCATTAGCTAACTATCCATTCCTGATTTGATCTGTTCCGAGATTTACGTCGTGATCCTTGACTAGTCATGGATATCTCGTTTTTCCGTTACTACGCCACCTCCGATCTTATTTGGTGCCCGCCTCACTTGGCTTGGATTGTTACCAACCTCGGTCTCGACAGATACTTCGATCCTGAACTCGGTGCCTTATCCTCACGATTTAATCGAAGTCAGCCTTTAACGCACCATCCTGATCTCGATCAAATAGCAAAATCGGATGGCCCCGATTTTAACCGTTTACAGATAGTTCCCTTATTTTTTGGAGTGTAATAATAAGAAACGAATTGAGCCTTCAATTTTCTACCTCGGCCTGTTGTGATGTCATCCTCATGACGTAAGCGGCGGAAGTGAACAAAATGTCCCATCGGTACAGTTCCCCAAATCATTAGTGAGCGTCAATTGGTGGTCGGCCACTAATGTTGTTGAACCGTCACCGTAAATCCATAAACAAGCCTTTTCCTCATTGAATCAAACTTTACTTTCACTTTCTTCTAATCTTCTAAGCTTTTACCTCTCCCAATTTCATCCCTTCTACTAATCTTCAGGTTTCACCGTCAATCTTCAAACACCAAGTTTTACTACCTTCTTCATTCTTTAAACTCATAAAAATGGCGAAAACATCTAAAACAGTTCCCTAGAAAGAGAAAGCTTCTTTTCACGGCCGACCGGTGACAAAACGTCGGTGGATTCGCTCCTTGAGGAGTGTGTTCCTGGTCCATGTAGCCTTAAATCCGATTTTAAGATCGAGAAACCTTCCTCGGTACCTGGTCTATGCGAACATGTGTAGAGGTATATTTTCTCGATAACTGTGGGGTACCTCGAGTAGATTAAGAGAGACTGCAACTGGGGGATAAAGTGGTAGTGATTCCAACCCCTGAAGAAAGTATCACTACCCACGTGGAAGGGTATCTGAGTGTTTACACTTACCATTTTCATGTTGGTCCCCTCGACCCCGTTATCATCGACTTCTGCCGCCAATACTAGTTAACCTTAGGCCAAATCCATCCTTCTTTTTGGCGAATAGTTATCATGCTTCGATTCTTTTCAAGCAAGTTTGAGGGGATGCCATTCACCCTCGGCCACCTCATTAGATTATACAGCCCCCGTATCTATCGAGGGTTGATTAAACTCCAGCGTCGAGCAACCAAAGTGTCGTTCTCGAGCATCGACAAAGACAAGGATCGAGGCTGGATGGGTAGGTTTGTTCGGGTGAAGACCTACGACCTCATCCTAGCAGAGAACATGCCATTTCCTGAGAAATGGAACATGAAGCATAAGTATTATTTCACTGTTAGTTTCCATGCATTATTTTGTTCCTCTGCCTTTTCTCATTAATGCCTTCTTTTGTAGCGGTTGCTTGGATGCCTCGTGCGATCCTCGACCTTGAGAGTTGGGTTCGGAAACTGGCCTCGACCTCCACTTACGCCGAGCGCTGTTGGCACGATTTATAAAAAGGCCGATGGGAGGCAAAGAATCATGGTAAGCCTCCATATCTGATGAATTAATCACAATACCTTTCTATACTCATTCAATTTCTTGTGTATAGGCCTGAGTAAAGATGCGGTCATGAGGCCTCCGTCTGGCGAGGAGGAAGCTTCGGCCCCGGTTCCGAAACCAGCGAAGGATAACAAGAGAGAAAGGGACTCGACCTCTAAGGACCCAAATCCCAAGAAGAAGAAGAGTTTGATAAAAAATCAAAGGTAGATATTGTCCCTGCCCATATACTTCAGCGGCTAAGGGAGGAAGAAGAAGCAGCTGAAGATGTTGACTCGGTGTTGGTGACCCGAGTGAGGAGAACTATCGGGGCCCCCAAGGCCATTGAATCGGCAGTGGTTGTTGAGGCCCCGCCTCGTGCTGAGGAGGCCTTGGAGAAGGATTCATGCAAAGTCCCCGAATTGCCTAAGATCGAGGTTGCCTCCCGTCAAACGGCGAGTATGTACGAGGGAGCCGATCCATAAACCTCTCGAGTTGAGAAGAACTCGTGACTCACTTGGGGCAGTGATAGTAGGTGACTCGCCGACTCTTCCTACCTTTTCCAAAGAGGCAATATAGGATGCACAAGCTTTGAGGACTCCCAAGGTGGGCGGAGTCCCTAGAGGGAAGGATCCCTTCTGAGATTGCTTTTCTGGGGTCAAAGATACTTCCGACCTGAATGACGCATCCAGCCTCTTCGAAGAGGCTCAACGAATTCTGAGTCGGGTAAGTCTTAATCCCTTTGTTGATGTTGTATTCCTTCATCTTTTGTCTAGCTCTCTTTCTTTCCCATATAGGTTTTTTCCAAGTCATGGGCTGAACTAAGCTAATGTGAGGCCGAGCTCCAAAGGCTTTCAGAGGAGAAGAATACCCTCAATCTTTTCTACGGTCAAAAAGATGAGGAGATCAAGGACCTCCGAGCCGAATGGGCTAAATCTAACAAGGACCAGACCAAGATGATCGAGCAGGTAATGGTACTCTTAAAAGCTCATAGTCTTGATTAGGGAACAAAGGCTAGTATTTCAATATCACAGCTGCAGAAAAAGATCGAGAGGATCGAGCAGCTCCTTGAGGAGGTCAATCAGGTGAAGGCAGAGTCCTATGGGTGGAAAGAAGGCATGGATCGCCTTGCTGTAGAAAAAGAAATTGCTCTAGCCTAGTTGTCATTGATTGAAGACCATCTTCGAGGCATGGAGGAGAAAATCTCGGCTCATGCAGGGAAGATAGAGGAGCTTGAGGCTCGGTTGGCTTCCGAACTCGCAAAGGTCAAATCTGAGGTAGAGAAAATAAAGACCGAGGCGGATAAGATGGTGGCCATTTATCGGGCCAATGATGAAGCCGCTCAAGTCCAAACGAGGGAGGATTCCAATACTAATCAAACTCGAGCACATTGTATTGCCGAACTTACTAAATGCCAATATCGGAGGGAGACCCTCAAAGAGATCCATTCTCGAGGTTTTGATCTTTCTGAGGAGATAGCAAAGGCAAAAGAGCATGAAGTTGATGCTAGAGTATTGGCCTCTTCTGATGACGATGATGATGGAAATGATGATGATGGCAGCAAGAGTGAGTCCGAAATGGTGAGGAGCCCGAGGAATAAGTTGCCCCCGAGGATAGTTAGGGGGGGATAGTTAGGGGCTTTTGTATTTTTTCTTTTTTCTTTCTTTTGTGTAGGACCCCGACTAATCCTTTGTACATACCTTCACATATATAAAATATTTCCTTTTTTTTTATCTTTGTCTCAACTTTTGACTTGTGAAAATTCTTATTTGCTTTATGCCTTATGAAAATTTTGATACACTTCATGCCTTGTGAAAATTTGTTTGTGAATTCAAAACTTAGGCAATTTGACCGAAGTCAGACTAATATAGTCTTTGTAGTCGAGTGAGTACTTGCTCGAACTTGAAGTACGAAAACCCTAAGGTTTTAATTGAGTGAGGATGAATTCTCGAACTCAAAATATAACGGCCCTTAGGCTCTTGAATTGGGCTGATATGGCCTCAAAAGAGTGGCATTTTTCCCTTGTTAGCTTAAAAAATTTAATCATTTAAAAATTTATCATGCCTTAGCACGAAGTAAGTCTGTACCCGTTGGGTTTTTTCGGGTTTTCGTGTTATCGAAACCCTTTGCTTTTTTGTGCCTTAGCATAATTTGTTTCGTACTAAATTGTTCGAAGGTTCGAACAGTTCGATACCCCTTAGAGTTTTTTGAGGGCTGACGTTGTTGAAACCCTTTGGTTGTTTCGCTGAGGGTAGCCTTTTTAACCGGTTTATAAAAGAATTCTAAGGCTTATTTTTATTGTAGAATTCAGACTTCTCCGAACCGCGTTAGTTTGGCCGTAGCCTTGGGATATGCCTCTTGGGCTTATTTTCCCAATTATACTTCGAACTTGTTCGAAGTGTCAGACCCCGAGTGGGGTGGACTTGGCCTATAAAATCGAGGATTGACTTTTTAAGGTCTTACGGTCTCAAAGTTTAGTAATTCGAACATGTCAATTTTTGGACGTCAATCCCCGAGTACGGGATTGTTCAAGCTTTAGTTGCGATCGGCCCCTAAGCTAGTTTCCGCAATAGATCATAAGTATGAAATTGTAAAGTAGAAATTTCACTAAGGCATGGAATATATGGTAAGGAAAAAATGCTTCTTTCATTAGGGATAGAGCAATCTACATGGACACGGTTCGCTCGACCGTTTGGCCCTTAAAAAAATTTACCTATTCGAGACCCTGTTGAACGAAGTATTTTCCTTGAAAACATAATGTCCGAGGGTGATTCCCCCCAATATTCGAGGTCGATTGTAAAGAAGCCTCGGATAATGTTGAATTTCTCTAAGTTAGCACAAACAATGGTTGCCTCGTTAAAAACCTTGCGAAAAAACCATTTGGGAAAAAAATCGGTCGAAGGGAAAAGAGTGAAACACGTGCTTTCAGACCTAAGGACCTCGTGTTTGGAGAAAAATTTGCTGCCTTCGATCGAACACCTGCAACAAGTTAGTATAAAATATATATAAAAAACAAGAAGGTCATACCTTAACAATAATATCGCTTGAGGAGTGATATTTCCAATTATTTGGCAATTGTTCGCCGTTCATCGTGCCAAGCTTGTAGGATCCCTTTTCGATGATATCGAGGACATGATATGTTCCTTCCCAATTTGGACCGAGTTTTCCTTCGTTTGGGTATCGAGTATTGAGGGTGACTTTTCTCATAACTAAGTCCCCGATTCTAAAGTGGTGAAGATTGGCTCTTCGGTTGTAGTACCTTTCGATGCGCTGTTTTTGTGCGGCCATTCAGGCGAGGGCGGTTTCCCGTTTTTCATCTAGTAATTTGAGGCTTGTATTCATAGCCTCGTGATTTGACTCCTCCGCTGTGTATCAAATCCTGACGCTAGGTTCCGCGACCTCGACCGGGATAAGAGCTTTGACGCCATATACTAAGGAGAATGGTGTTTCCCCCGTACTGGATTTTGACGTTGTTCGATATGCCCAAAGGACTTCGGGCAATATTTCTCTCAACTTTCCCTTAGCGTCGTTCAATCTTTTCTTTAGATTCTGAATGATGGTCTTGTTTATTGATTCGGCATGTCCGTTCCCACTAGGATGGTACAGAGTTTACAAGACCCTTTTTATTTTGTGATCTTCAAGAAACTTTGTAATTTTGCTGCCGATGAATTATTTTCCATTGTCGCATATGATTTTGGCAGATATCCCAAATCGGCATATGATGTGATCCCAGATGAAGTCTATAACTTCTTTTTCTCTGACTTTCTCGAAAGCATGTGCTTCAACCCACTAAGAGAAATAGTCAATCATAAACAAAATGAATTTAGCTTTACCTGGGGACGATGGCAGAGGGCCGACGATATCCATTCCTCATTTCATGAACGACCATGGGATAGAACTGAATGAAGTTTCTCCCCGGACAGGTGGATCATCGGTGCATGTCTTTGACACTTGTTGCATTTTTGAACGAATTCATTAGTATCTTTTTCCATATTGGCACAATAGTATCCCGCTCTGATGACTTTATGACCAGTGATTTGGCACCAGAATGGTTTCTACTAGTACCCTCGTGAATTTCTCATAGGACGTAGTCGGTGTCTCCCAGACCCAAACATACTACCAACGGTCCATCAAACATCCTTATGTATAATGTTCCATCTTTGGCCAGTGTAAATCGTGCAGTCTTTGTTCGTAGAGTCCTCGATTCTTTAAGGTCCGATGGGAGTTTCCCGTTCTTTAAATACTCGATGTATTTATTCCTCCAATCCCAGTTTAGGCTTGTGGAGTTTATTTCAGCATGTCCTTCTTCGGTTACTGACTTTGAAAGTTGTACGACATTCCTCGAGCTAATTTCGTCGTCTTCGAATGATGACCCCAAATTTGCAAGGGCATCGGCCTCACTATTTTGCTCTCAAGGTACATGTTGTAGGGTCC
Source organism: Nicotiana undulata (assembly GCA_005239495.1). Lineage (NCBI taxonomy): Eukaryota > Viridiplantae > Streptophyta > Magnoliopsida > Solanales > Solanaceae > Nicotiana > Nicotiana undulata. The sequence continues at coordinate 127,599 of ML299876.1, read as the reverse complement.
ATTCTTTAAACCGATGTAATGTTACTTATAGCTTGTCCAAGTACCTCTGCATTCGATCTTCTCGAACCTTGAAGGTTCTGTTGACTTGGTTTACCACGAGTAGGGACTCACATTTGGCCTCGATGACCTCCACTCCCAAGCTTTTAGCCAGCTCGAGACCTGCAATCATGGCCTCATACTCGGCCTCATTGTTAGTTAACTTAGAAGTTTTGATAGATTGTCTAATTGTATTTCCTGTGGGCGGTTTCAAAACGATTCCTAGCCTGGACCCCTTCACGTTCGAAAAACCATCGGTAAAAAGGATCCACAACCCCGAAGATGTACCCGTTTTTAGCAACAGTTCCTTTTCAACCTCGAGTACAAGGGCTAGCGTGAAGTCGGCCACGGAGTCTGTAAGATTTGAGACTTGATGGTCGTTCGAGGTTGATACTCGATATCATACCCACTGATTTCGATGACCCATTTGGCCAATCGGCCAAAGAGTTCGGGCTTATGCAAAACATTACGAAGAGGATACGAGGTCACCACACAAATTGGGTGACACTGCAAATATGGTTTTAATTTCCTAGAGGCGCTTATTAGAGCAAACACTAGTTTTATAAGTATGGGTACCAGGTCTCGGCCTTACCTAAAGTTCGACTAACATAGTAAACATGAAATTGTGTACCTTGCTTTTCTCGAACTAGGACCCCACTTACCGCAACTTCCGAGACCGCTAAATATAAGTAGAGTTGCTCGTCCACTTTTGGAGTGTGAAGCAGTGGTGGGCTCGATAGGTATTGCTTTAATTCTTCTAATGACTATTGGCATTCCGGGACCAAGCAAAATTGTTCTTCTTTTTTAGCAGTGAGAAGAACCTGTGACTTCGATCTGAAGACCTCGAGATAAACCAGCCTAAGGCGGCTATCCATCATGTTAATATTTGTATGGACTTAACGTTGTCTACGACTATGATGTCTTCCATTGCCTTGATTTTATTGGGGTTGATATCGATCCCCCGATTTGACTCCGTAAAGTCGAGAAACTTTCCCGAACCGACCCCGAATGCACATTTCTCAGGATTGAGCTTCATGTTGTATTTTCTCAATATATTAAAAGTTTCCTGCAAATGTGTTAAGTGGTCCTCTGCGCGTAGGGAATTAGCTAGCATATCGTCAATAGAGACCTCCACTAATTTACCTATTTGTTCTTTGAACATTTTGTTCACCAGGCATTGATAAGTAGCCCCGGCATTTTTTAGCCCAAATGGAATTACATTATAAGAATAGGTTCCATATTTAGTGATGAACAAAGTCTTTTCCTGATCCTCCGGGTTCATTTGAATTTGATTGTACCCGGAGTAGGCGTCGAGAAAACTAAGGATCTCGTGGTCGGCCGTGGCATTGATCATGCTATCGATATTTGGTAGAGGAAAAGATTCATTGGGACATGCTTTGTTTAAATATTTATAATCTACGCACATACTAAGTTTATTCCCCGTCTTAGGGACTACAACTACGTTTGATAACCATTCGGGATATTTAACTTCCCGAATGGATCCTATTTTGAGAAGCTTGGTTACCTCGTCCTTGATGAATGCATGTTTTACCTCGGACTGGGGCCTTCTCTTTTGTTTTACCGGTCTAAACTTCGGGTCCAGGCTCAATTGATGTGTTGTGATCTCCGATGGGATCCCTGTCATATCTAAGTGGGACCAAGCAAAATAATCCATATTATCGATAAGAAATTTAATGAGTTTTATATTGAGTTCGGGGGTTAACCCCGTACCCAGGTATACCTTTCGGTCGGGTAGGTATTCAATCAATATAACCTGATCCAGCTCTTCGACTATTCATTTGGTGGCGTCGGAATCTTCGGGGATAATGAAGCATCGAGGGATCTAGTAGTCGTCGTCCTCTTCCATTTCATGATTTTTTCACTGAGTCGAGGTTAGTGGTTGTGATTGCTATTTAGCCTCATGTTTTCCTTTGGTCTCCGATCCCTTTGTTGACGAGAGTGCCGATATCAATATTACCTCATCGACCGCGAACATTTCTTTTGCAACATGCTGTTCCCCATATACCGTTTTCACTCCATCCGGCGTGGGGAATTTCATCATTTGGTGAAGGGTTGAAGGGACTGCCCCCATATTGTGAATCTGGGGTCTTTCGCGCATGGCGTTGTACCTCATATAGCCCTCGATTAAATGGAACTTGGTTTCCTGAATAGTCCTAGTTACGTTTACCGGAAATGATTTCACGTTTAGTTGTTTCACTGGCCATGTTGAAACCATTAAGGACCCGAGCTGCGGGTACGATTTGATCTTGTAGACTGAGCTACTCCACGACCCTCGATTGAATAATCTTGGTCGAGCTCCCTGGATCAATCAATACACGTTTAACCTGAATTATATTTATAAGGATAGAAATTACCAAAACATCATTGTGAGGTTGAGAGATCCATTCTGCTTCCTCGTCGTAGAATGATACGGTTCCTTCTAACACATAATCTCGAGTTCATTTTTCCCTAGTAATTGATACTTTAGTGCATTTGAACACGGGCCCTTGTGGAATATAGACCCCACTGATGATCATATGAATCATGTGATGTGGTTTTTCCTGTCGGCGTCCCTATCTCTGAATGGTTCTTAGCTCGATCGCTCAAGAACTCTCGAAGGTGGCCCTCGTTGAATATATGGGCTACCTCCTCCCTTAGTTGTCTGCAATCTTCGGTTTTGTGGCCATGCGTGCCGTGATACTTGCATATTAGATTGGGTTTTCTTTGGGAAGGATCAGTTTTATGGGTCTAGTCCATCTAGTATGTTTGATTCTCCCAATGACCGACACAATACCTGATGCCTCGATACTAAAGTTGTACTCCGATAATCGTGGTGCCTCTGTGGGATCAACACGTTTATCGAAACCAGTTTTGCTCATGAGTCCTCGTGAGCTCTGCCCTCGATTGTTCGTTCGATCATTTCGGATAGTATTGCATCCTAGGCCGCTATTTCTGCGATCTACGTTGTATGACTGATATCGGTCTCTGTTCGACCGAGGTTCCCTGTTGATATCCCTCTAATTTCTACCTATGGGCTTGTTCGGATAAACAGAACCGTAGGGGGTCCCCAATTGATCAACCTCAACCCTAATCTTCGATTGGTACTAATTATGTACATCGGACCAAGTTACCGCCGGATATTCAATTAAATTATGTTTCGGTTGACGTGATGCTACCGAACTTCGTTCGTTCAAACCTTGCGTGAAGGCTTGGATAACCCAATCGTTTGTGACCGGTGGTAGTTCCATGTGTTCCATCTGGAAGTGAGATACGAACTCCCTTAGCATTTCGTTGTCCTTTTGTTTCACTTGAAAAGGTCCGATTTCCTCACTGCAGCCTTTATTGCCCCGGCATGTCCCTTTACGAAAGAGTCTGCAAGCATGGCAAAGGAGTCGATGGAATTAGGTGGTAGATTGTGATACCAGATCATTTCTCCATTTGATATAGTCTCTCCAAATTTCCTCAGTAAAACATATTCGATCTCATCATCTTCTTAATCATTTCCTTTTATAGCACATGTATAGGAGTGACATGCTCATTAGGATCGGTCGTCCCATTGTACTTAGGGATTTCCAGCATGCGATGCTTCTTCGGAATAGGCTTCAGAGCCGCACTTGGGGGGGGGGGCT